>JAQZBX010048812.1:0-14305 GCA_029593785.1 Cabassous unicinctus
AAAAAAAAAAAAAAAAAAAAAGTTGAGAAAATTGAAATAGTGGTAATCTCAATGTATTTTTGCCAGTACAGTATTTTTTATAAAATAACTGTATCGCACCTTTTCTTACACGTTAAAACTATGTGTAATTTATTTTTATACATTAAAAATAATAAAAACTTTGGACCTAAAAACTGAGCTCATTTTATTTATGGGAAAATAGCAGCCAAGTCAATATCATAATGATATAGAGCTATGTAATTAACTATTCCTCTTTTAAAAAGCTGTAAAACAAGATGATTAATCAATAAGCTGTTTCTGTTTCCTTAATTTGTATAAGATGGAAAGTAATCTGTAGCTAAAACTCTAAGCTATTTACAAAGCAAGAAGTATAATGAAAATAATGGTATTGCTTCAGTATGTGTATTTGTGATTAAACTCCAAAGTTCAACTTTAGGGAATAAATAAATAAAAGTACATAGTTAAAAATCAGAAATAAGTTATTAACTATCATGATCAAACTTTTCCTATTCATTTATTGACAGAGAAAGATATTTACTGCTTTAAAAAACTAAGCCAATCAGCCCAGCAGGTAGCATATCACTTTAGTTTTTATTTATTAATAAGTAGTAGAAAATATTAATCATGTTATGAAATAACATAAGCAATAGGTATAATCAATTTATTTTTATATTAGTCAATTATCAAATTGAACGGTACACGACAATCTAACTCAGAAAAGTTTTATCCACAGGTCTTATCAAAGTTATTTTGAATAATTTGGTAATCCCGGAAAAGTTTAAAAGAATCAGCATCACTAACTACTTCCACTGGTTGAATGTGCTTTTATCCCCAGTTAATGAGACAGCCTCAGAATGAGTATGAAAATAACTAAAAAAGAATTACTCATGTTAAGCACTTGAAAAATAGCCATTTCAGCATTCAGTGTTTCTTACATGTTCTCTTTGTTCTTCCCTCTGGAATGCTCCTTCAATAGGGATTCATTCTTTGACAATAGTATGGGGATTGACTAGGCAAGGTTATTAAAGGAATTTTGCCATCGCTCCCACTTCCTCACTCTACTATCCATTAGAGTTCAAAATTTCGCAATATGGGCCAACGTTCCATTTTTTAGCACCATGCTTCACCTTTAAGAGAAATGTGTTTAAGATAAAAAGCCGGAAGGCAGGTTTATGGTTCTTTGACTAATCATCAAAGGAGGTTTCTGGAACTGATATTTCAAATAATCCCTTTATTCGGTGCCTCTGAGGCTGCACTCTGGGGCAGCGCACCATAGTAAGATTCGGGAAGGGAAAGGAGCACGGCTTGCTTGTAAAAGTAGAGAAGGTGATTGTGGAAGCGGCAGTGGGAAAGGGCAAACAGCTTGAAGCTGCTGAAGGAATGGTTGAATCACCTTCTGCAGCAGGGCAGTTTTAGGAAAATTATACATGGAAGTTAAAGATCTGGAAAGGGATTCCCTTCCCATGCCCTCAGACCTCTTGGAAAGTCCTTCTATAACCCCAGGTTGAAGATGCTCTAAGCTGCTACTCCAGGGCCTCTTAAAAGTGATTCCGGATTCGAAGAGAAGTCAGCTGATGATCTGAGCAAAGGCTTCCCACAATCCCGCCCCCTCCTACCGTGTCTATTCCCTAGGATCTGCTCCAGGCCTCAGCTACGCTTGGGATTCCTCTCCTGCCCCTTCCTACAAACTCCTTGTCTTCAACCTCAATAGCCTCCTGATGCCCCATATCTTTCAAGGCTCCGATTAGAACCCACCTCATCTAGTCTCCCTTCCTGTATGGAATTGTGCCCCTACTGTAACTATATGTACTTTTACCATAATATTTGCAATGCTTTATTGCTCCTGTTTACACGTCTCTTCCCCCTTTTAGAATTCGTGTTTTATTCATTTCTGAGTCCCCAGTTCCTAAAACAATGTAGAAATGCAATAAGTGTCCGTTGACTGAATGGAGCTGAGGCCCACTTGTGGCATCTCCACTCACAACCTCTTGTTTCCTCCCTCACAGTGTGAGCTGGTTACAAAGCTCTTTCCAGACCTGTCAGGATGTTATTTGGTAGCCAAGCTACGAATAGCTGTTCTCAAACCTGTCAGCACATTAGAATAACCTGAGGAGATTTTTTTTAAAAATGCTGGTGCTCAGGCCTCAACTTGGAACACTAAATCAGAATCTCTGGAGAGTGGAGCCCAGGCACCAGCATTTCCAAAGCGTCCCAGTTGATTCTAATGGACAACCAAGGTTGAGAACTGCTATGTTAGCAGAAAGGAGCTTTGGGTTTACACTGTCTTCACATGTGGAAGAATTCTCAGTTCAACCCCAAATTCACTTCCTGGTCTTTACTCCAGGTGTGGACCCCCACACCTTTTCCTCCAACCTCCATGCAAATCCCTCTCAAAGTCAGCCCAGGATTCAGGCCCACCCAAAGTACTCTATGTCTAAATATTTAAGTTATAAATCAAGCTAAAATACAATGTGTCCTGTTCTCCTGGCTTAACTAATATAACTTTCAGAACATCAAAATCGAAAAATGTGTGCAAAGCTGGGGTTTTTCTATGACTAAAAGTTGGCAAAACATCAAAGACAGCCAATTGCCTATGTCTTGTTCTAGATAGGTGATACAATAAAGATACATGATAATTAATAAATTATTACAAACGTGTTCCCTACAATTTCTATTTCTTGTCCTTTGTTTCAGCAAATCACTAATTATGTTGCTATAATCAACATTTCTCACAATGATGGCAAATCTAGTTAAATTTAGGGAAATATTCTGCTAAGGTAGCAGCAATTGTAATTGTCAATAAAATTATTGAAACAGTACTTAGATTGGAAATGAACCATGAATTTTACATACCAAGCTGAAACATTGTAACTGGAGTCATATATGATAAGTATTATCACTAGAAATATTGCAAAATAATTTAATTTCATTATATAAATTGCTATCACTTATTTGGCAATGTTTACCATCTCTTCAAACAATATCTAGATTTATACAGTATTCCACAAGTTCCTCTTTCACTTCTTTCAAGTTTTCCTGAACTGGGTTATTATAAAGAAAACCAGAACTGACAATACGATGGTTTAGCTATTCAAATTTCTCTTCAGTCAAGAATATACCTTAATGAATACTTTCTTTGGTTAAGAGTGCTGTGAATCTGTCATAATTAGATTAATGTGTTTAATCGCCCTGGAGTATTATTGCAGTGAGTGTGAATCAGCCCTGATAATAAAATACATCACGTCTAAAGAAAAAAAAATCTAGAATGGCCAGAAAACAGTCTCTAATAGAGAGCAGTTTCCACATTGTTTATTTATGAATTTTATCCTTCATAGTCATGCAAATGTTTTTATTTTGTTGTCCTTATTTCCTTGTATTTTACTGGTATTTTGCTTTCATAGCATATTTAAAATGCAGCTTTTTTTCTGCTTAGAATAACAATTTTCTCTAAATTTCAGATATATTTTTAAATCCCTTTAAAAGTGAAATAACCAAATTTAAAACTGTCCAGTTTTTGTGTTTGGGGTTTTTGCTTTTGTTTTGGTAAACATTTGCTAACATTATTTATAGCAAGCAACAGTTTATAATAAATAATTGTGGATGGTGGAAATTCAAAATTCATTTCCCTTTCTGCTAAAGTTTACTTTTTGGATCTTCTGTTGTTTTGGTTAACTAATGCATTTCATATCTTATCTAAATTAAATCTAAGTGCTTTTAACAGCATTTTGTTGGAATTTCCATTGTATATCCAAGAGGGTTTCTAAGGTCAGATTTGGTAAATCTGAAGTTGTTCCAGCTTTGGGCACATACAGAAAACAATGTACATAATCTTTGAATTGTTCCAAAGAATGCCATTGCTATCAGCACATTTGAGCCATGGTTTTCCTTGTTAAAATTCAAGCTATAGTTCAAAGAATGCTTCCGAATTTTCAGCCAAAATTCTGGATTGTATACCTTTTTCTTTAATAACCATGTTAGTATTATTATCATAAGCTTACCCTCAACCATCTTTTAAATCAGTGGCTAAAATTTAAAGTTGTGTCTTCAGTTAAGACAAAACCTGTATTTTTTATAACAGATTTAAAACCAGTAAAAGACTCATTAATTTCAAGTTTCTTATTTTCTTCTTCTGATAGTTTAACTACAAGTATAAGTGTGAGACATTCAATACAACATTTGACTCTGGTACAATCTAATTAAACCAAGTTATATTCATTTTTTTAAATGTGTATATTTTTTCTCATTTTATTATCCATTAGCTTCATAACTTCATTTTTTAGTTCTCTATACTAAACAGTGATCATTTTTTCTCTTACATGTTCAATCATTCCAGCAGCAAATTTTAAAATCATTTCTACAAAACCCAAAAAACTTTCCATTGCTCTCTGTATTAGTGCCATTAAGCATCATTTTGTTAGGAGAAATATTGGACACATAATATTGGTCTTTTAAGAGTATCATGCCAATATTCTGTATTGGTGTTTATTTATTTTTGTTGAATACTATTCATTGTTTGCAGATTATTCCACTTTTCTTTCATTCCTGATAATTGCTGTGTGGTTTTTTTTTCTGTGCAAGTGGTATTTCCTCTTCTAGTCATAAACACTTCTTTAGCCAAAGCTGATCTTGAAGATTGCTTGTCACTGGTACAGAATTAACAAAACACTTTATTTTAGAAGTAAGCATATAAAAACCAGTTTCTACTTTTTTCCTCCAATTGAGAGAATTTTAATGTTAAATAAAATATTAAATTTTCTGCCATGTTCATCCAAAAGTTATCATTCATTTGGATGGGATGTGTTTTGTGGAAACAGTCTCCAGCTGTAAGAAGGACATGATGGGCATTTTCCAGAGTTATCTTCCCAGAACAGAAGCACAGTGAAGTCCCAGAGGTTTCAGTTTCATCTTTCTCTTTCCATCGGCTAATTTCATGAATATAATTTTCTTCATGTCTACCAGGCAGGCCTGGGTTGCATTTGTGGCTTCTGAGTTGTGTGTTTGATATGAATAGTTCCCTTTTACATCCCCATTGTTTTGATCAGTAATTAAATCTTCATTAAGTAAATAATTTGTAAGCTCCTGTGTACAAATTTTTTGTGGGATGGTCCAACAAAAGCCTATTCACTTTCATTATTTCCAGTTTTCAAAGGTTTAAGCAAATTACCTCTTTGATGATTTTCTGTTTCTTTTCAGTTTCTAAGTTTTCTCTCCTTTTTTGTATTTTTATACACTCTTGATGTGTATTCACTCTCAATTATAAAAGTGTTTAAAATAAAATGTGATTGTATTCAAAATTTACCTAATTTGAATATATTCCATCAAGATAAAAAATAAATGTAAAAAAATGAAAAAGTAAAATTACTTTAAAATTTATAAAATTTATTTTAGAAGTTTTTAATATTTAAAATTATCCATTAAAATTAAAAGGCAAACTGCATATTATAATTAACGAATGTCAAATTTTAAACAGTGGTGATATTTTAACCTAATTTGATCATTTTTAAGATTTTTATAAAAATAAAGCTATTTACAATTCTAGCATCCAAAGTCTATCTGGTAACCTGCCAATGTAAAGAATTAGTATTATGCCTCACACATGTTACATCTAGATCTACATATTTACAAGTGTGTGATATGAATTGTTTGATTTTGCAAATGTTCTTCAGCCACCAGATGTAATTATTGCAAATAGTTGCTAATTCCTGAGTACCTCCAGCACTAGGCATTGGAAATTAAAGAAAAGCAAGAAAATAGGTTCCTAGCACTTCTGGGAAATGACGTTGGATATTCACTAAAATCTACCACTTACGCTATCTGAGATGACAGTTTACACAAGTTAATTTTTTGCCCTACCTAGGTGCATCTGCCACTGAAATCCTCACGGTGCTGCAAAGCAGTGTCCTTCTCCAAAGTCGGTGGCAATGCAGCTCACAAACCCCGCATTGGGATATAGCCACTTTTCTTTTCAAGGACGTAGCTCTAGGGATGTGGAGAAGCATTTGCTGGGGTCTGCACGATGCTAGAGAGTGACCGTTTGGGGTTGTAGTCCACACTGCTCCAGGGCTAAGCACCTCACCCAAGTGACGGATGCACCCATGTGTGTTTTACACATCTCTGCATGTTTGTAGCATGCAGGGCCCCCTAAAGCCCTCCCGCCCAAGGATGATAGTCAACAGCCTTAAGTCCTGCCCTGGCCCCGTCCCCCATCTCCTCAGTGAGAAAGGAAATTCCCTATCTTGCTCCAGAAAGCCCCTTCCTGGCCTTCTTCCACGGCAACCTAACACAGCACTCTCCCCAGTCACCCTCCTGGGAGTCACTATGGATCCACCCAAAAACCCTACCATGCCGCCTCTCTCTGCCCGGTTTAGTTTGGTTGAACAATATTCACTAGATGGATATTGTCACCAAGGTTCTGCTCTAGCCTTTCTGCCTAGCGGAACCAGACCAAGCAACACGCGCAGCTGGACTCCTGGACAGGTTAATTAGCTGACAACTCTTCAAACCAATATTATTTAAATATTTGGAAGCAGTATAGGAGTGGGTTTAAGAGCTAGAACTCTGGAGTCCCACCACCTGGGGTTGCATTCCAGTTTACAAGCTGGGTGAACTGAAGTTAGGTTAATTATCTTTTCTGAGCCTTAATTTTCTTCTCTGGAAAATGGGAATAATGCCTACCTTACAGGATTGTAGTGGATCATATACTCAATGATACATGCAAAATGCCTGCACTTAGTAAGCACTCCATAAGAGTTTTATTATTTGTTTGACATGTTGTTAAATATATGGGTATAATCTTATTTCACATTAATTGGTTAACCGTTTGGGAATAATCTTGTTTCACATTAATAAAAGTATTATATCTCTTTCTTTAGGCTCAGGACATGATATATATCACAGGTAATTCTCCAAACCAAACAATTTATTAGGGAGGGCATATTAAAGGGTTTTTAATTTACATAATAAAGTCAATCTATTTGTTACTATCAAATAAATTGGGCCAATTTGTCTCAGACTTGTAGCCATCTGTAAAAGACAACATCAGTGGCTGGACTTAGGGTCAAGGTGGTGGCCTAAAAATGTGCCAGGCAAGTCATAAGTTAGCTTTGCATGTGTGAGAACCTGAGTTAGCTGGCACCGTATTTCTCATGTGGTCCACCAGTGACTAGATGCCCCGTATGGACTAGCGTTCAAGCTCATACCGCCAGCACCTCAGCCTGCTCTGGCACCTGGCTTCTCCCGCAGGCGCCTGCCCTCTGCAGCAACTGCCCACACTCTCAGGGTTGGAATGCATCACATCAGCACCTGCCTTTTCCTCTTGCTTCAGAACCATGCTCCCTCTGGGACCCATCAATAAATCTTCATTCCTAGTACCTTTTGGTTCAATTGATCATTGCATTTTATCAGAACTACTCTAAAGCTGCCCAAATCATACAGGTTTTAATATCAAAGTACCTCCAAGATACAGTAACACTCAAACCAGTCTCCAAGGAAAAGGAGCTCTGTTCCCTCAGCATGCCATGTGTCCCAGAGCTGGGGATCTTTATTTAATCTGTCTCCGCAGGACACCAAACAGATCAGTCTCATCCATTTAGTGAAACAAAAACCAGTCAAACCAATTGCTGGGCATCATGTGGACCAAGTACAAATAAACTAGAAAACAGATGGACCAAAAGAAAGAGAAGCTGCACATTTGCTGAAACCAAAACTATCATCTCTGAGAAGCAGGAGGCACATTAAAAGCGAGGCTTAGTCTAGCCACTTTCCCTCAACAAGGTTATGAAGATTTTTCAACCAACAAAGCCCTTCAAAGTCTTGAGAATGCTTGCACAGTGAAAAAAGATTCTTTCTGTGTGATCACCTGGAAAGCAATTGCAAATTTCTTCATCTTTGCCCCAGATTTAGAGTCTAAGAGGGAATATTGTTTGATATTTTATGATGAAAGGAAACCAGATTTTTTTAAAAACATGTTCTCTGATATGATAATATGCAAACCCTGGATAGCCAGAAGCATTATCTTGTACAAAGTTTTCCGTATGTTCACCTCAATTACAAAGGGAGCCCTAATTCACATAGTTTCACTGTCCGTCAGTGGTCTTTGTCCTTTGTCTCTTTTCTCCTGCTGTTTGCCCCACTTAGTACAAGACAGCACTCCATATGTAAAAAAAAAAAGACTTAAGGGCACAATGTACCAATATTTACTACTGAACTGTTGTGAAATATGTTTTTTTAAATAATTATCATGTCCCAAGTGGTAATATTGACTCTCATCATAAATTTGCCTTGTACTCAATTTATTCTTGTCAGATTTATTTTACAAAATTTTGAACAAGTGACACAACTTTGGGGCTTTTAATTTTCCTCCTTTTTTTTTTTTTCAAGTTGTGTCTAGCTTGAGTTTGGTCTTCTAAATCTCCACATTCTAAACTCACATTCGGTGACCTATAGTGAATACTATATGTGTTGGCTCTGCCCATTTTGAGTGTTTCTTTCTTAAAGAAAATCTTACAAAAATATACAATAATATTAAAACAATGTTTAACTTTACTGATCTAGAACTAGCATGAAATTCATGTTCAAACGGATGACACAGATTGGTCCTCAGTTTTTTCAGGTTTAAAATGGTAGCATTCATTTTAATCTAGAGATAATCTTTAAGGTCCTTTCCTGATTGAACTTTCATTTATTATTGGTCACTCTCAAAGGAAAGGCAACAGGAGTCTGCCTGCTAGTGGGAAGAGACAGAGGCCAAAGAAATCATTAAACTGAGAGAGGGAAATTGAAATGTACCAAAAAAAAAGAATTACCCCAGATCCAGATAAGTAATTCTTCTGTGCTGAGTTGACTAGAATGCTTGGCCCTGGGTGAGCACCACCTGGAGAAAGGAAATGCTTCCCTCCTCACAGCCACCACCAATGCCACACACACATGCACACCATGCACATGCTCAAACCACACGCAGCACATAACACACGCCACATGCTATGCACAAACACCGCACCTACACACACACACAAACACCAGGTATGTGCAATATACACATGACACACTACACACAGTACATCCATACACACCTCACACACACATATGCACACACACCGTAAGTACCTACACAAAGAGTTAACCCTGACCCCAACTTCTCCAGTCTTGAGCCTAGATTTGGGAACTGCTGACGGGGAGTGGGGGGGAATGAATAAGAAAACAGAAACAAGTCCTAGGGACTCTGGGGGGTCCTTAGGGATTTCACGAGATGTCCATTTAGACCTGAAACGGTTTTCTGTTGGTCGTGGAGAGGAAGAGTTGGGGTAATGTCAGAGATGGGAGCTTCAGGAGGAAAGCTACAACTTCCTCAGGAGGACAGAAACTAAGAGGTAGGAGTTGAAGCGGGGAGGACGGCAGAGGGTGGAGAGCCTGTGAGTGTGCCCCAGACCCCTGGGTGGAAGTTGCTGCTAGGTCCTGCTCCCAGCTGGGACGCCCTCTGCCTAAGCTCAGAGAGCCACCTTGCGCCCAAAGGGAATTCACTGCCTCAACAGGCCATAGCTACCTACGGGGTTCAGTGTGGGTGGGTGAGAGCTGAGCTCTCCCCCAGGATTTGTGCACAGGGGGAGAAGGAGTTAGCTCGAGCCCATCCTCCCTCTGTCGACACAGCCACACACATCCCACAATTGACCATTTCAATGCAGGCTTTTAACACTTGGGCTCACAAACCTTAAGAAATCCTCCACCCTTCAATTTCCTATATTAAATCTCATTTGAGCATTTTATAGGTCAAGAAATGTTGCCACATATATCACAGACATGCAGCTTTTCTTCCCTCCTCTTCTTTTTGAAATGATATCCAAACCCTAGTGGTTTTCATTGCCTGGGAGAATGCCGTGCCACACGCAACATCTGTAAGCAGTTAATTTTCCAAATGGGAGACGGTCACCACAGATGCAGACCTATTAAAAATAAACACTAGAAAAATATTACTCCAGCAAAAATAAAAGCCTAGAATCCATGTGAGCGGGGTAGGAATAGGTGGTGTTAGGAAAGGATCCAGTTTGCACAGATCAAAGCCTGCCCGGCCACGTGAAGGCAAAAAAAAATAGAAACCACAAAACTTCAGGGGGCCCTCCAGCTGCTGCTCCTCCTTTACAGATGGGGACATTAAGGCCTGGAGTGGGAAGTGGGTTAGGATCCACTTGGGACAGAAACCCAGGCCAAGAGTTGTTTGGACTCTATTATAAGCCTCGTTTTTAAATTTGGACATTTTAGCTTTTTTACTTTTATGAAAAGAAAATTATAATTTTTAATGAATAAATATTTAAATAAATAAATGGGAAGGGAACCTCATCCTGGCCTCCTTCTACCTCACACTCCACACTGTGCCATGCAGCTGGATGGCAAGGGCCACGGAAAGGGCTCCTGATCCACCTTTTGGGATGATGGGGCCAAGCTGGAGGATTTTTATGCCCTAAGACAGAAGAAAGCCAGGTCCTCATGACCAGCACAAGTTATGGAGAATTTGGGGCAGGGCAGGCTGGAGAGCCAACTGCACCCACATCCTGCCACAGGCTCTCCTCTCCTCCCCCAACCCAAACACCGGTGCCTTGGACAGGATGACAAACAAGGCACAGAATATATTCCTGGCATAAAGACAGGCATAGAATAGGCTTTCAATAAGTTAGCGTTGTTTAAGGTTGGAACTGAATGGATGAAATCTGAAAGACAAATGGTACATTAAGGAGATATATTGCTCCAGCCTAGGCGAGCCCCTTGCCAGTGCTAACTTGTTATGCTTTATTAGTTATTAACCCCTTCTTGTTAGTTTATCAATCTCTTTCCTACAGCGCAATGTTCTGCTGAGAGACGACAAAAGACAAAAGCTGAGTTCTGCTAGAAGAAAGGAAAAGAATAGATTAAAGGAAAGGTTAGAAGGAAAGGAACGTGGGCACATGGGAAAGAAGTGGGCTCTTGAAGGGGGCTGAGGCAGGACACAGCCCTGAGAATAGTGGAGGAAATCGCCAGTGCAATGGCCACCAGGAGGCGCTGGGGGACTAGAGGGGACACAGAGTGAGAAGGTTTTCAGGACCTCAAGTCTCTGCTTCACTCCCTCCCCCACCCCAACTTTCAGAACCTTACTTAAGGCTGTGGAATCTCCCCTCTTGGGCCCCTGGTAATTGCCTCAGAGGGGTCTGGAGAGACCCTCCCTTGCAGGCCTTTTCCTGAGAGCAAGCAAGGGTAGCCTGACCAGGCAGCAGTGGAGGTGAGGGAGGGACTGGGTGGGCAGTGGAGAAGCCTGAGACTGTCCCCATGCGTGGGGCCAGGCCTGTGGGGAAGGAGGAAGGCACCTCTACCTGCAGGTTGTTAGTGGGGTTGGCCCAGAGGATCTGGCTGGCAGCAGGAATCCTGCTCTGCATGATCCCAAGCTCTGTTTTCCCAGCCCATCCACGAGGGAACTGCTCACTCTGGTTCTCCCTGTCAAACAGCAAACCCAGAGGGGACGGAACAGGTAAGTGGGAGTGGAGGTGGAGGGGTACCCTGCGGCCAGCCGTGGCTCAGACTTACACTTGGGAGCAGCTAATCTGAGCCCAGGCACTGCGTGTCCCTAAGGCTGTTTCCAGCAGACCCTGTCCCACTCTGTCTGCAGCCCAGCACCTGTTGTCTAGAATCACCACTTCCTCGCCTCTGGGCAGACACCCTGACAAATTCTATATCCTCCTTGTCTTCTCCATTTTCAGTTCTGCTCCTCAGACACCAAAAGCTCCTATCACTACAACCTTCCTCATGTTACCTTTTCTGAGAGTATGGCTTAGCCGCTATTAGTTACAGTTCAGGTCAATCGATGCCTCCTGAAAAGATTTAGGGCGACCCGTACCTCACAAGTCCAAATCCCATCTCAGTACGTTCCTTCACAAATGCAGACGTTCTTTCAGAAAGCATTTATTGGTCTGCTCCTTTCTAGGGCATAAAAGAGGCAGGGTGAGGAACCAAGCACAGTGGGACTCTGGCCCTCCTGGGAGGGCACTGAGCCATGCAAGGCAAGCTCAGGTGTGGTCCTTACAGGTGACAACCAAGGGGTCTGGCCCCAATTAGACAAGAGGAGATGCCAGCATAGTCCAGGCACTGGAATGAGTTGGCTAGGACCCTGAGCTGTCCCTCCCTGGCAGAACTCTGCTCAGCAGGCTGAAGGAAGGCCGTAGCTTCAGGGAGGCCCCCAACCTCAAAAGGAACCTCAAAGAGGAAGGGGCAGGGTCTGGAATATTAGACGTGACTATGGTCAGGTTATGAATTTGGGAATCACTGCCGACGCCATTGGGAGTTGCGGATGAATAGGAAATTCTGGAAGTTGGGGGCTGCCCGGCGTCCAGGCTGCCTCTGACACACGCAGTCCTCATTTGTATTTGAGCAAAGGAGACTCGAGAGCAGGAGGAAGGCAACCAGGAGCATGCTAGCCGTGCCTGAGCCTCTGGATCCCACATCTGAGGAATCTGACTTAATATAAGCTTTGAGTGGTGGTGGCACCGTTGCCTCTGAGGTTTAACCGAGGCACAATTGTTCCTGATTGAAAACATGAGACTTAATTCCAGCCCCCTCCTCCCTCCAGTGGCAGGCTCAGGCTCCACATCCATTTCCTGCCTTGGTCAGAATTGGCTCAGAAACGGGACATGCCTGCCGGTGGCTCCAGCTGGGGGAGACTGAGGTGGATGAAGACAGAGAGGGATGCCAAGGGGAATGCAGTAAGGACCTGAAGAGTGGATGCCTCCCCCCAACTCCCCAGGCCGGATCCTCCTAAAACCCCAGGCAGCCCACGTGCCAAGGGATGGCTTCAAAAGTCTCCGGTGGAAGTCCATCTTTTGGTCGGGATGCCGCTGGCCAAAAGCTGGGCAACTACTTAACGTCTGCTGTGGTGGACAGCCTGGCTACCCAGCCATTCCCCCAGGAAGAGGGGCCACCACATTCACAGCCCCTTTCCCTCAGTCCTGAAGATGCCAAAGATACACGGGGTATTAGAGAGATCTTAGCAAATGTCAGATTTAACAAAAACCCCTGCATTTTAGTAATGGAGAAATTGGGGTTCAGAGAGGTTAAAAAATTTGCAGAGCTAGATCTAGTCAGAAACCCTCAACTCCTGACTCCTAATTGACTGCTCCTTCCCTGACACCAGAATTTTTCCAGAAAGCCTCTGAAAGAAGCTCTGATCAAAGTATTATAAATTCAGCTTTGAAAGCGTGATAGGTCAGTGGTCAGTGCAGCCATTGGCAAGCAACCACACCACCCAGCCAGCTCATGCTCCTTAGTGGGGTCCCAGGGGTCAGGCGTCGTGGAAAGCCCTTACTCACACTTTTCTGTTTTCCCCTCAGTCCCCTCCCTCAAGGGGAGCTCTGAGGTTGTCATGGTAAGACACATACGCAGTAGCACCTGGCCAGTGTGGAAATCACTTCTGCTTATGGTCAAGAGCAAGGAAATGTGGGAAAAAAACAACTCCTAACAGCCAGTGTAGACCTCATAAAGTCCAGGTTCCAAAGTCCATGCCACTTGCTACCTGGAGGACCCTTCAGACTCATTCAGATCTCTTCACCAAGAGTTCTAACAAGCTCACCCTTCTGCATTTCTGTTGTTTTGTTTTTAATCTTTTTTTTTTTTTTTTTGGTTTATTGAACATTAGAATCAGCCAACAAATTAGAAGTAAGGTGCTAAGCTGTTAGTGATTGGCATACTGAGAATCACAAAAGGGGTAGTTAGCTGTGAGACACAGGGTCAGTACAAACACACAAACAGAAGTATCAAAAGCATAGAAACTGGGGGTCATTAGTGTAAGGAGAAATGGCAATATCCATTTCAAAAGACCTGAAGGTATCACTGTGTGCCTGAATCAACAACAACAACAAAAGGAGTTGGCTTATATGAAATATCTAGAATAAGCAAATTTATAGCGACAGGAAGTAGATTACACGTTACTGGGGCCTGGGGGAGGAGGGAAATGGGGGGTTATTGCTTAATAGGTACAGAGTTTCTATTTGGGGTGATGGAAGAGTTTTGCAAATGGGTGATGGTGATGGTAGCACAACATTGTGAGTGTGATCACTAACATTCAATTGTATATTTAAAAATGGTTAAAATGGGAAACTTTATGTTTCTCTCTATATATATAGTTTTCCTGTGTCAAGAATAAGAGCCCCGGGAAGGGGGTGTGGCTCAGTGGATAGAGCCCCCGTTTACCATATAGGAGGCCCGGGTTCGCGTCCCGAGGCCTCCTTGTGAGGGCACGCTGGCCTGAGCGGTGCGGTGGGCTGATGCAGCAACCTCATGGCAGGAAGCCAGG
>JAQZBX010048813.1:8696-20193 GCA_029593785.1 Cabassous unicinctus
CCCCCCCCCCCATGGCTCCCTCATCTGTCTGCTCAGAGTCTGCTCGTTGTCTTTGCTCGTTGTATCTGCTCATTGTCTAATCGTCTTCTTTAGGAGGCACCAGAACCGATCCCGGGACCTCCCATGTGGGAGGTGGGTGCCCAACCGCTTGAGCCACATCCACTCCCTGCTCGATGTGTCTGCTCGTTCGTCATCTCTTTGCACCAGCTTGTTGCATCTGCTTGTCTTCTTTAGGAGGTACCGGGAACCGAACCCGGGACCTCCGATGTGGGAGGCAGGAGCCCAACTGCTTGAGCCACATCTGCTTCTAGATTAGGTTTTGAATTCAAGCCTCTCTGACTCCAAAGCCCTGAATCTAGTGAGTGTATATTTCTTTCATAAGCTGATTAAAAACTAGATATCTAGGATAAGTTCTCATAGCTTATTCTTGTACTGCTTTTTATTTTTGAATGACTGTTGCATATTGTAAGTTAATATCTTAGAGATATTAATAGAGTGAAAAACCTGAATGAAAAACAATATGTCTACTAACTTTTAATTTTGGGGTAATAAAATATTTTTTTCTTCTTTTTAACTATCGTCTCGTGTTCTTATAGTGAACAAATGTGACATTTAAAATATATTCTAGTCCTCTTATGTTTATATTCTATTTGAAATCCTTGTGTGTATTGAACTTATTTGGTTTTTTTTTTTTTCATCTTTATAAATTGATTTATATTTACGTTTTATATAAATGGAATCATACAATATGTTACACAATATATTTTGTTCATAGTAACACAGTCATACAGTACTTGTCCTTTTGTGTCTGGCTTGCTTCACTCTGAACTTATTTGTAATAGCTGTGTTAGCATCTTTGTCTACTAGTTTTATCAGCTCTGTCATTTCTGATTTATTCTGTTGACTGCTTTTTCTTCTAGTTTTGAGTTATATTTCCTTGCTTGTTTGATGTCCAGTAATTTTGATGAAGTTGCTGAGTGGTGTATTTTGCTGTATTTCTTTAATGACTGTTGGGCTTTGGGAGGCAGTTAGGTTGCTTATGGGTCATTTGGGTCTTTTCAGGCTTGCTTTTAAGCTGAATGCCCCTGTACCCTGTGGGGTCTCTTCACTCTGGCTAGTAGGAACAGGGATAATTCCAGGAATTATCCAGGAATCACTCATTTTATGCTCCCTAGTGATTCTTTTCTTGTAAGTTTTTTGGCTATTCTTGTGGAACTAAACCTTGACATGCATATGCAGATTATTATGTAGCCAGAGACTCCAAAGGCCCTATCCAGATTTCTGGAGTTTTCTCTGAGTAGTTCCCTCCTCTCCGGTGCTGTACCCCTTATTCGAGCTGCCTCTTCCTATCTCTACTCCAGTGTGTCTCCTCAATTCAGTGAGACCTTTGGGATCTGTTTGGTTCCCCTCCCTGCTCTGTGGCCCAGAAATGGCTTCCAGGCAGACATCCAGGGCTTCTTTTTGTTTGCTTCTGTTCCTTCAGGGGTGACAGTCCTGTGCTGCCTGTTGTTGAATGTCTGAAAACAGTTGTTCCATATATTTTGCCCAGTTTTCTCATTGTTAACAGTGAGAGGTTTAAGTCTGAACTTTGTTACCCTCCCATGAATGAAAGCAGGAGTTCAACACATCATGCTTTGTGATATGAAAAAGGGTCGTAGAACAATTTCCAACAGAAAAAGATCAATTGAAAAACTTGCAGGGAAGGGCTATAAAAACTACAAAGCACTATTCGAATAGTGCTTTATAGTTCACACAGCACCAGTTACTAGTACAATCATATGTTATCTTTAATTTAAAGAAGAGAACCCAATTTAATAGCAATGATTGCATTATACCAATTTCCAGCACTTTCATGTAATTTAAATGCAGTACTAGATGGGAACCATTATCATCCTCCTGCCATTTGAGAAATAGAAACACAGGAAAATTATTTACCTTCTCTGTTAACCTAGAGTCAACTTTTAAGCTCAGGAAATCATTGAAAAGTATTTTCTGCTGCTAAACCTAACCTTACCTGTTTTTAAACAAAAGCAAAAAATCCTATTTATTATGAAACTTTAAGAAAGGATTAGTTACCAGCTTTCCTTCAATAAACTCTTAGTTTTTTGAATACTCTGGTTTTAAATTAAGTGCTGTGGATGTTGTTTGTTGCCTCTGACATTTCAGAGTTTGCCAAACTTGTGGAAGAGTTCCGAAGCTTCGGATTGAAGCTTATGCAGTCAGTCAGCGGCTGCAGCCATGGCACGTTTGAATGGGTTGACAGCATGTTGGTTCAGGCCCTGAAGTCTGGAGACTGGCTTCTGATGGACAACGTTAACTTCTGCAAGTAAGAACCTGATGCCCAATTGCAAGTGGGCCTGACTGAGATTTGAGATATGCTGGTGGAAGTGCTGGTATTTTTAATCCACTGTTTTAACTAGAAACACATCCTCAGGCATATTCTGCAGCTTCTCCCTGGGGTGAACAGTGGTAGTTGGTCGTTAGACAGCTTCCAGGTTTCAGTTCTGATTGACAGTGAACTGAATTTAAGACTAGCAAAGTCAGATTACTTTCCAAGCAACATCTTTTGAGTTAGGCTTTTTTATTTAACAGCTGTTACTTCAGTCTGAAATCTTCCTTTTGTTAGAGTCATTCTTAATTGCACATTTTTGAAGTGGAGAATATGACACAGGGCGTTTAGTAGATGTGCATCAGTGATGACAACAGTTCAGCATGTATCACTTTTGAGCATAAAGAAATGAAAAGGGCAAGTGTGAAGCAGCTGAACATATACAGCTAGCATAATAGAAGCCACCTGATGAGGGCCTTCTCTTCCTGATGCTTTTTTTTCCAAATGGTTCCAATTGAAATCCCGTTGCCTTTTAATGGATTTGATCATGTTGAGGTAGGGTGGTGTGGAGGGGGAAAGGGAGAGAGAAAGGAGGCATACACAATTCAGGGGAACTATCATTTTCTTTAATTTCATTTATTTATTAAACAAATACTTTGTGTATTCACTGTGTATTGAAGCTCTGGCTCTGTGTGTGGAAATCAGTGGGGAATCTATCCCTGAAAGAAATCACAGGTTTCTATGGAGGAGTGACCTTTGCTAAGAGGAAGACAAGGGTCAGGAGCAGAAGGCCTTGCAGGGAAGGCAGAGGCAGCACAGCATGCTAGCTTGTCCACCTTTGAACTCTCTCTGCGCAGCCCATCAGTGCTGGATCGTTTGAATGCTTTGCTTGAACCTGGAGGCGTCCTCACTGTTAGCGAGCGCGGAATGATAGACGGATCCACTCCCACGATAACACCAAATCCCAATTTCAGGTATTTATGCCTTGTAAGTTTCTGCGTAAGAATCTGACAGCCTTGATAATGAAGATGGACATTCAGTAGTAGGACCTCCTCATGTATTATATTCATTTACCCACTCATTGATTCAGCTAACAAATATTTATTGAAGATCTTCTATTTACCAGGCACTGCCAGGCTCTAGGACACAGCAATTAACAAGACAGGCAAGGTCTGCCTGTACAGGGCATGTTACGTTTTAGGGAAGGGAGCAGGCAAGAAACAAACTCATGAACAAGGAAATTTCAAAGAGTGATTAGTTTTGTGAAAACTATCTAACAAGTTGAGATGGAAAGTGATTGATTGTTGGGCGATATTTTAGATTAGGGGGCAGGGAAGACCCCCCCACACCCCCGAAGAGGCCACATTATTCTTAGTGTGAGAAGTCATGGAAGGATTTTGACCAAAGAAATGGTGTGAGCTGACCAGTGGTTTTAAAAATTACTCTAAAACTGTGCTGTTTAATACAATAGCCACTTACCATTTAAATTTGGCTATTTGGATTCAAATTAAATAAAAATTCGGTTTCTCAGTTATACTAGCCATATTTTAGGTGCTCAATAGCCACATGTGGTTGGTGGCAGCCATAGAACATTGCTATCATCAGAGAAAGTTTCATTGTGGAATAGGAACTTGGGGTGGTGAACTGTAGAAGCAAGGATACCAGTTATAAGACTTTTGCTTGTCAGGCAGCAGATAATGACGACTTAGTCTATATGATGGTGTGCGACTTGTGGGTTAAGAAAAAGGCATGAAGGATGCCACCAGAGTTTTTGGCTTGAGTAAATTTTTAATGGGTGTACCATTCATTGGGAAAGGAAAGACTTGCAGAGAAGCAGGTTTGGTGCAGGGAATGGTCAGCAAGGAAGCAGCAGTTCGCTTTTGGACATGAGTGTGAGATGTTAGATAGCCAGGTGGAGATGTGGATGGACACTGGATATATGAAGTTAGTTGTTGCAGGATAATACACTACTTCCTATTTTTCTCTCTGTAGGTGAGTTAGCAGTGCTCTGGGGAATATCCGAGAGTAAGATTTTTAAGACTTTGAAAGTTCAGCACTAAAGTTACATTTGATATACAATACATAGTTCCTTTGGAAAGTAGGTTTAGAGAAATGCTGTAGTGATGCATTTTGGAAATAGAAGAATACGCGTGATGGCTGGAGCACACTTTGAGTTAGTGGTGTCTCGATAAACTCCCAAGGATGAGCTGCCGATTTGCCCTCACCGATGGTTGCTGACCAGCAGCATTGGTTACACCTGGATTTTAATTTTTTTCTTTGAATTGCTGTTACTAGACTTTTTCTCTCAATGGATCCTGTTCACGGAGAAATATCACGAGCTATGAGGAATCGTGGACTTGAAATCTACATTTCAGGAGAAGGGGATGGGAACAGCCCAGATGACCTGGATTTGAAAGTTCTGCTGCACAGCCTTGGGTTGGTGGGGAATGGTGTCTGTGATATCCTCTTGGCTCTACACAGAGAGACCCGAAACACTGTTACAGGTGAGCTGCTTGACGACTGGGCCTCTGCAGAGTTTTAGTCCTGTAGAAATTTTTGTTATTCCATTTGAGTGCTGGTCCAGAGGCTCTTACTATAGTATACATTGAAATAGAAATTACCAGGGAAACCCGTTAGAAATGTAGATGTCCAGTCACCTCCCTCACCTCAAGATATTGGGTATAGTAGGTCTGAGTGAGGCACAGCAATCAGTATTTTTAAGAAGCTCCTTAGAATAAGGGGTGTGGAGTTTTTCTTTTTTGGACTCATGAAATTGTTCTAAAATTTTTTGTGGTGATGAATGTACAACACTGTAATTATACTAAAAGCCATTGATTGTACACTTTGGATAGATTGTATAGTATATGAATATATCTCAATAAAACTGCTTTAAAAAAAAAAAAAAACACAGCAGCAGCTCCTTAAGTAGCTCTGAGTCATGTGCTCAGAGGCCCACACTTAGAGAAGCAATGCTTTAGGCACTGAGATTCAGGAAGTTTGCTCCTTAGTCCAGGATCCTCACTGAGCCTCTTGAAGGAAGAATAAAGAAAAAAACTTTGAATTGTTTACAACAGGTGTGCGACTTCTAAATGTTCAAATATATGAGAGAGCAATAATAATAATTGGGCTATTTATTGATTACTGTGTGTTAGGTACAATGCTGATTGGTTATTTAGTCCTTATATCTGTTTTGCAAGGCCCATATTTCCTTTTTTTTGAGGTGTTGGGGCCAGAGATTGAACCTGGGACCTTGTATGTGAGAAGTTGGCACTCAACCACTGAGCCATATTGGCTCTCCTGAGTTGGTTTTTTTGTTTGTTTGCTTGTTTTTTTGTTGTTGTTGTTGTTGTTGATTTTTGTTTTTAGGAGGCACCGGGAACTGAACCCGGGATCTCCAATGTGGGAGGCAGGTGGTCAACCGCTTGAGCCACATCTGCTTCCCCCATATTTCCATTTTACAGGTAATGCTCAGAGAAGTTGAATAACTTGTCAGAGATAATCACTTTTGACAGCTGGGGTTTAAACATAGGTACTGTTGGATTTCAAAGTCCTTGGTCCTTTATGAGGTCATGTTCATTTTGCCACCTTCAGTGTATGCCAGCATTAGACTAAGGATATATGTGACCACACTTGTAAATGAGTCATCTGGTCACTTCCCCACAATATGCTGTAGACAGAGAAAGGGAAGGAGAGAGGGAGGATAGGAGGGAAGTAATAATATTCCCACAAAACCATTGAGCCATAGAGAGACCATAGAGTCCATTTAGTAGGATTTCTAAAATCAGAATATGGGTAGGATTGAATGGAAGGAGGTCTCATTTGATGATAGAATTTATCAATTTTCATTAGTGATTTTTCAAAATCTCTTGCTCATAGATGACGATATTTTTTCTTTATAGGTTCTCCAACATCTTCTGTGTCAACTCTAATTCAGACAGCTTTACTCATTGTCCAGTACCTACAGCGAGGGCTAAGTTTAGATAGAGCCTTTTCTGAAGCATGCTGGGAAATCTATGTCCGCTCCCAGCATTCACCAGCAAACCAGAAGGTACTATGAAATGTTCAAACTGCTATCTAAGTTGTAATACTCTGCATTATTGAGTAGGAAGAAATTATTTATGTAGATGGCAGCTTTAATGGCTTAAGAGAGTCAACCACTGCAAGTTTGCTCTAATACAGATCTGGTATCCAGAAATAGCTTAAATTAAATATTCCTTCCATGAAATTTATGTATCATCAGAAAAGGTAGAACCTGTAGTATTTGATATTGAAGAATGTGCATGAGGGTTATTGCAAGATGATTGCATAGGACCTAGGAAACTATTGTTATGCTGTTTGCTAATTTTCTTGTAATAGCACTTAGATTTTGGTGCCTGTATACCATGTGTTTTTATCTCCCACCAGCTTGTGCAGGCATTACTGGAGAAACACATTTCTTCTCTCCAAGCCCATGAAACCTGGGGTCACTCCATTCTTGCCATGGGACTGTGGCCAGACTCTCTGCCCTCAGTTCTCTTTACTACTGAAGATTCCCACCTCTCTGTAGTGCGAAGTGATGGCCAGATCTTGGCATATTGCCTCAACAGGCTGAGCATGAAAAACAGCAGCTGGGCAAGGTCAGTGAAGGCTTGAGCTTGTGTGTCTCTTCGTCATCTTGCCTGATTTTTGTCTTTTCTGGTAGTGATCATGATCCAGCACATTCAACCAGAATGTTATGTGTTCCATTATTATCCAACTCTCTTAGTTTCCTTGTTCATTGTGGTATCATTCCCTATTTATTATTAATTTGGTATGTGATATGTTTGTCTTTCTTTGCAGTGGGGACTCATCATTCCCCCATTACTGCTGTGATCCAATATTTATAAAATAATCTTCTTGGTTACTTGAAATGTGAATTGAAAGGTTATTCTAGTACTAATGTTGCCCATTCCACTGAATTTCAGGATTCAACCTCTCACCTTGCAAGACTTAGAGAAAATTACACAGTCCTCCAACCCTGAGAACCTGAAATTCAGTGCGGTTAAAGTGGATACTCATTGGATTGATGAGCCACATGTTCTGGCCAAGGCTGTTAAAGTGCTCATAGAAAGAGCAACCAATCAGGATTGGATGCTCAGAGTTAAATGGCTTTATCACTTAGCCAAGAATATACCACAGGGGCTTGGTGAGTAAAAAAGCTTAATTAGTATAATGAGAGAATTTATGACACTTAACTGTTAGTTTTAGTGCTTCAGCATCCTCATTATGTGATTGCACTGTTAAAATTACATCTGAGAGATCTCCTAGCAAGGAATTTGACCTAGTGTTACTTTTACTATTAAAAGTCAAGGAACAATCTGCCCTTAAAAATGTGTCACCAGAAAAACTTCATAATCCTTAGCATTTCAGGGTCTGTTTACTTTTCTAGCAATGCAAAAAGAAAATGCGCTATATTAATGTTACTTTTTATTTTTTGTACATTCTTTTTTGCTGTAATACTGCTGTGCTGCACAACCATTCTGTCTGTGTAAGGTGTTGCTTTTGGTAAACTCAGTTTCTCTAAAAATATATTTTATTTTATTATTATTATTTTTTAAAGATTTATTTATTTATCCCCCCCCTGCTGCTTGTGCTCGCTGTGTCCATTCGCTGCGTGTCTTCTCCGTGTCTGCCTATCTTCCCCTTGCTGTGAGGTCCCACTGCATCAGCCCCTCGCGCCACGCGGGCTGGCCTGCCCTCACAAGGAGGCCCCGGGAAGCGAACCCGGGGCCTCACACATGGTAAACGGGGGCTCTATCAGTTGAGCCACACCCGCTTCCTGTTGTGAGGGCTTGCTGCATCAGCCCACTAGGCTGCGCGGGCCGGCCTGCCCTCACAAGGAGGCCCCGGGAAGCGAACCCAGTGCCTCCCATATGGTAAACGGGGGCTCCATCGACTGAGCCACTCCCGCTTCACAATATATTTTATTTTAATCTTATTTTAGTTCTAATGTTCCAAGTTGTCTTACTTTCTTTGCGCTTTTTTCATTCTAAGAGGAGGAAAAACAAACAACATTATCTGGGCCGTAGAGTTACAGGATATGGAATTTGTTGGTAGAAATTGTTGGCTAAAGTAATTGAGTTTACCTGACTTTTTTGTTTCATGAGAACAAGATGATGGATGTGTGTATTATTGAGTGACACATATGGTGGTCTGTCCAGACATGTGATTCATATACAAATTCTTAGCTCTGCTGTCTGGTGTAATAACCACTAGTCATGGGTGGCAACTAAAATTTAATAGCTAAAATTAAGTAAAATCTAAAATTCAGTCTCTTAGTTGCACTAGCCGTATTTCAGATGGTCGCTAATCACATGTGCTTGCAGCTCTATGACAGCACAGCTCTAGAACATTTTTATCATTGCAGAAAGTTCTAATGGACATTGCTGCTTGAGATACTGACATTTGCTTCTCCTTCCTCCAGAGTCAATACAGATTCATTTGGAAGCCAGTGCTGCATCCCTTAGGAATTTTTACTCAAATTCTCTCTCATCTGGTGTCAGTAATGTCATCAAAATATTACAACCAAATATAACAGGTACTGTATCTACTTTTTTTTTTCCTTTGTTTTTTTCTTTTATTCTGTACCTACCTTTGATCTCTAGCTCTAAGCATTGTTTAGGAAATATGTCCATTGAGTTCCATGTTAAAAGGACCTACTAGAGTTTCCATGATAATGGATGGTATTTGCTAGAAGGCTCAGGGTATCCAGATGCAAATTCTGCTTCTTTATTTGAAATGATCTATTTGTCCTTAAGCTTCTGAAAGAGGCTTATGGTACACAGTACAGTGGGAAGAACACAGGAGTTGGAAGACCAGGCTATAGCCCCAGCTCCGCCACAAACTGGCTCATCAATTTTGGGCACATTATTTACATTCTCTGCCCACATTTGAAAAGCATGGGAATTAAAATCTGAGGTCCATTCTGCTTTATAGTATTCTGTGTTTTATTAGTACTGTTAGCAGGAAGAGTTTTAAACCATGAGTTGTTTGACTTGAATGGGAAAGTATACATGATCAATAAAAAAAAATAAAAAATGAAATCCCTTAATGATAAAACTTACTAAAGCCTTAATGACAAAGTTATAAAACCATAATAATAAAAGAAATAGAGGGAAACTGATGTGGCTCAAGCAATTGGGCTCCCACCTACCACATGGGAGGTCCCTGATTTGGTTCCCGGTGCCTCCTAAAGAAGACAGCAAGTTGGCGTGACGGGCAGGCATGGCAAGATGATGCAACAAGAGGCACAAGAAGAAAAGCTTAATGAGAGACACAACACAGCAGGGAACAGGTGGGTGGCTCAAGTGATTAGGCGCCTCCCTCCCACACTGGAGGTCCCGGGTTCAGTTCCTGGTACCTCCTAAAGAAACAAGGAAGACAGACACAGCAAGTGCAAAGAGTGAGGGGGTGGGGAGAAATAAATAAATAAAATCTTAAAAAAGAAATAGATACTTTCACTATCTAATCAAATGAGATATTCAGATTTTTTTTTAATGAGAGAGCAAACTTATTTGCTAGAACAAAATAATATAAAAAGTTTTATATTAATGAATATAGCATTAATGATAAAAGGGGTATTTTCACAGAACCACGTTTTTATTTTCCTACTGTCATCATCATTTGATGTTGAACCAAATATGCAGTTAGCCATTTGGTTTGGAAAAAATATATGATGCTTTTGCTGCTAAACAAATGACCTTAATGTACACTAAACATAATAGGGTAAATGGTCGGCAAAAAATTAAACAATAGAGAAAACTGTAAAGGTCGTCTACTTGTGGCTGAACTAAATTATGGCTTTCCAATTATGAAAGGATTGTGATCTTTGTCTATACAGTCTGGAATAGAGTAGCAGGTTCCCTTTTCAGCAGACACCTCTTGTGCACTGTTTGGAAGCCAGTGCTGCATCTGTACATTAGCTCTACCTTTATCTTTCTTTCCCAATTGTGTAGGTGTGTCTGTCTTACTGGTTATTGGAATATGGGCTCCCTCCTTAACGTACCTTGCCGTTCAGAGTAGGCCCTTGTCAGTTACTGTATGGTGGATATTTTTAAAACTTAAGAGCGTTCCCCTGAACCATTGTGCCCAGCCACCTTCAAATTAATATTACCATTGTTCTGGCTTGCCCTCCCACCCTTGGGTTTTCAGTAATCTTTGGAGACTGTCAGAGTCTCCTCACTTCTGCTTCATTTACAAAAGTGTTAATTTTGAGCCAAAAGAACACAAACCAACAGCAGAAGCCATATCCTGTGATTGTAAAGAAATGGCTTTTAAGCGAAATGATGTTGAGTTGTCTTTCTTATTGAAAGCATATGATATAGATGTGTATTCATTTTCTGACATCTAAGTTACTTTTTTTATGGTAAATGGTGACAATTTGAGTAATTCACCTCATGGATTCCTTTCAGACCAGTACTTGGACCTGAGCTGTTTGAATGCCTTGGTTGGAATATTTATGTTCTATCCAGCTTACTTTTATATCCTACAATAGAATGAATTTTCGGAACTAGTACATATTCTGCATTTGGAAAAGAAATAGCGTAAAAGCTGTTGAGCCCTATTTTGCTGCTATCATAGACTGAGACCCACAGTCTTTCCCTATTCCACTTTTTCCCCTTCAGGACTCATGGTGATCAAAGTAAAATAATACTCAGCTGAAACTTGCCAGGCAAGAAGTTTAACTCCAAAATTCTGTTTTGTTTTGTTTTTTAAACTAGATGAATTTGTGGTCCCTCTGGACCCCCGATGGAATATGCAAGCTTTGGACATCATTAGAAATGCCATGGACTTTGACCCACAAACAGACCAGCCTGAGCAGCTCTTTGCCCTTTTAGAGTCTGTTGCAAACAAGTAGGTAAAGCCTGCTGCTTTGGGTACTGTTGGCCTCACTGTGCACTGTGGTTTCACAGGTTAAAACTTTTCTAGGGGGCGGATGTGGCTCAAATGGTTGGGCGTCCATCTGTCATATGGAGGGACCTGGGTTCGATCCCCGGGACCTCCCGGTAAAATTAAAAAAAAATATATATATATATAGAAGGCGCATGGGCTGCCAGGCTCTGTGTGCCGGTGAGCCGCCAGGCCCCGGGAGCCATGCAGCAAGATGATGACGTAAAAGGAGAAAGACAAGACGAGATGCTCCGAAAGCTC
>JAQZBX010048814.1:0-20093 GCA_029593785.1 Cabassous unicinctus
AAAAAAGCTGTTGGAAATTTTTGAGCTTTATTCTATAGTAGAGGCCCTTAGTCCTTCATTAGAGGAATAGTCTTGATTTTATTTGCATTTTGGAATCAAATTAGTCTGGGATACAGCATTGGGTTAGTTGTTGTTTTTAATTTCCCCTGGTTGTACTAATATGAGGCTAAAATTAACCACTGATTAGAACACTTATTTGAAGGTTTATATTAGCAGGCAGCAATTCCTGCAGCTGAGCCATCACTTTGAAAATGAAATAAGGATATCAATTGTCTCAATAAAAAGAAATCCTAAAGAAAATGCAAGAACAGGAGTTAACTTTTGACTTTTCTGAAGTTGAAAGAAGAGAACCCTGTTATAGTTTTTTTTGGAAGACTATTATTAAGAATGTGTGTATCCCGAATGGGAGGGATGATTTGTTTGGAGAATCTTCTGGATAGTTACCTGCTGATAAGTCTCAGATGACATCCCCAGAGTTGTCAGTGGCATCACTTCTGTTATATATCTTTAAGATCCCACTCCACCCCAGGGTATTCCTAAGAATGTAGTAAAAATTCAGGATTTTATGATGCTACATATTTCAGGAATTCTAACTAGGGTTGTTCTGGCTACAGCTCCATTTTAGGTTGTGGCTGTTCATATTAGACATTTATGTACAACAAAAAGAACAATATGGAATTCTGACCCAGAGTTCCAATTTGATTTGGAGAACTGGGTCTCAAACACAATGGCAAGAGAGGAAGAGCACTGCAAGGCATAGGTGTTTGCCTACTAGCCTTATTTTCTGTATGTTATGTGAGAAGGCAAAGATGTGTGTAGAACTTTTTTTAAAAAATTGTTCATGAAAATGGCAACATTTTATTTTGTTTTTGTTTTTTTATTAATGCTAAAAAGAAAAAGCCCTCAGAAACTGAAAGTCTTAGTTATCTGAAATAATGTCTCTCACCACCATCACCCTCCACTCCCAGGGAAAGTGTCAGGCATGGACACATTTAGGAGGGAGCTAGAAAGGAAGGCTATTTGTTTTTAATACTTTGATCAGTGAGATGTGATGTTCATCTGTTCTAAGTAAGAAGCCAGGAAAACCCTGAGAAACTAGATAACCAGTTGGTTAGCTTTCCAGATTTCCATTGCTAACTTAAAAGAAAATTACCATTGTCATTTTCAAGACATTGTTCTCTCCTAAAGGTGCTCTTTAATTCTTGACACCTTCTAACCATACTCCTTGCTACAGTCAGCCAGGCCTAAGACAGTTACTCTCCCACCTGTTGTGTTCCTCTCCCGTCTGTCCACTGCATAATCATGTGAGTTCATTTGTTTCTCTAATATGTACTTATTGAGCCCTCTATATGCCTGCTGCTATTTTAGGTACTGGGGTAATAGTGTATATATAAATAAATCAAGCAAGCAATCAGAATAAGGGAGGCAAGAACAAATTTTAGCTAATTTTACTCTACTCCAGCTGCCCACAAGCATAGCTGTACTTTGAAACTTACTCAGAATGCCTCCATTTCTAATAGTCTTTTTACCTACCCAATTCGTATTTGATCTGTGGTTTCATTGTGATCTATAGTCCATTGTAGGCCACTTATTTTCAGTCCCCTAGCCTCCCAGTTTTACTTCTTTTTCTACTCCCCTTGAACTCCGTTACCAGTCATTTCACCTATGCCCTCATAAATATTCTTGCTTCTCTTCATTTGTGGAATATCTGTGTCAAGCACTGTGCTCCTAGGACCTTTTCTTTATAACCTCCTCCTAAGCTCTCCCATTCAGACTCATATAATGTTGTCAGCATATGTAAGACTGTCATTCCCCTTATTGTGAAATTTAAACTGTTTCTTTACTGGTTTTATGGTGCCCTTCAAACACTAAGATTGTCATTTGAAGCTTTCTAAAATTGGAGGCCAACTATCTTTTTTCCTACTTCCTTCTTGTACCTTTTACTATATTCAAATTAGACTTTCCTTATCCCTTTATTTTTTGTCTCCATTCTGTCTAGAATCTCCTATCATCCTGTCAAAATTCTACCCAGCTCTCAAAATCTCACTAAAATACCATCTTCATAAAGCCTGCTTTGAGCAACTTCCATCCTGGTTGTTCCCTAAATGATCTCACACCCTTAAACTTAACATATAGTTTATCCTGTACCTATATTTCCCATTAACTTATAAGTCCCTTAGGAACAAGGATGGGCATGTTCATTTGAATTCTGTACTTTACAAGTCAGTAGAGACTTGACATCTCAAAAGGTCATTGTTAGCCTTCGATCTAGAAGATGTGTATTTCACCTAGAAAGGGCACAGTGACTTAATGTCCTGATTAAAAGACTTGACTTGAATTAAATGGTTTCAGCCTCACAAGCTGACATGTAATAATGAAAAAACATTAACAATTTGATGGAAATTCTTTAAGCTCCAGAAAAATTCTTTATTCTCCATTCATATGTCTATTAAATGAATTGTATTCTTTTCAAACTTTTCTCTTAGGTAATACGAGGAAATAGTATCATCATGTTGGAAGCCTTGGAACGAGTATAAATAATGACTTCGTTCGGCAGAGAAATCAATTGCTTCCACGTGTTCCCTCTCCAAAGGGCCTATTTTACTGTGATATAATAATTGGGTCATGTATAGTCTTCATATTAAGTTTTTTGTTAAATAAACTTTTGTAATAGTCAAAAAAATGCTTTCTCAAGTATTCTGAATATAGAAATGAATATTAGCTTTTATTATAGTTGTTTCTAACAAAAACTACCTGATGCATGTAAGTTAAGACTGGGTTCAAAGGTTTTTCTGCATTAAACTAGAAGAATCTTATTAAATGTGAAACAGCATATGAGTGGGTTTCTTCTGAAATATTAACTGCAATTTTCAAAACTTAGAATAGCAGTGAGTACAACAGAAGTAAAACACAGGAAGTAATGATGTAGTTGTTTATTTGTGATGTAATCATTAAATGCAGGAAAATTTTGAATACAAGAGTACAAATAGGATTCCAGAGAAAAATGTTCCAGCATAGCATGGTCTGTTCTTTGTGAAGTAGAGAAGGGTAAAGGTAGTGAGATTGCTGCCTGTAATAGATTCACCGAGTTCATGAATTGTAGTTTATGGCTCACAAGCTCTAATAGATTAAGGATATATTACAGGTGGTTGTATTATAAATTTAACCTTAAGAAACCTACCAAGCAAATGCTTAGGTGTGTTCTTTTTGTCATCTGGTAAAAAATCCTGTAATTCTTGAATCGCTTTAAAACTGTAGAGAACAAGGTATACACAAGTGAATTATGTGAGGGACTTGTAAACCATGGAACACAATGAGTGGCTTATATGTATCTCTAAAATGGTATTTCCTGTTTACAGAAAAACTTTACAGCCAAAAATAAAAATAAAAAAACTCGAGGGAGCAAACCTAATCACAATAAAGGAGAGTTGGTGTGAAGTCCGGTACATTTTCATTTTTCCATTCTTCAGCAGGTTTTTTAAATTGAATCTTTACTCATGTTGATAAGCTTACATTTTTTTGCAGCAGCACAGAGGTGAATTGTAGAACAGTGATTTTTTTAAGTTTGATTCCTACCCAGCAGCTTAATAGAAATGCAGATTTTCATGTCCCACTCCAAACCTATTGAAACAGGAAGTTCTGCGAGTGAGGCCCAGCAGTCTTTTAAGGAGCCCTCCTCATTATCTGATGCAAGCTCAAGTTGGAGAACCACTGGTGTAGAGCTGGCTTTCATTCAGCTCCTGAATCATTTTTACCAGTCTGCTGTAAAAAGATGACTAGAGTTGTCTGCAGTAGCAGGTTCTTAGCATACTTTTCTTCCGATAAAATTCTTTAATACAGTAGTTGCATTAAAGCTATCCAGTAAGCCTGATATATTGATACCTGTTTTGCTCTTTGAGGAAGCAATTTCTGGTGTCTGTTGGAATATTTAATCAGCATAGGTAAAAAATAATACCAAAAACATAGTAAATTGATATTTTTACAAGTAAAAATATATCCCATTGCAAAACAAGTCAAGTGGTAAAATTAAATTATCTTAACTATTATTTCATTAGTATTTACCATTGTACCATACACAACACAGAATTACATTCTTTACACACTGTCTTTATTAAAACCATGAAAGGAAAAAATAGGAATGCCTCTCAACATAACTTGTTAAGAGTAAAATTAGAAAAAAGCTGACCTTGGGATAAACCAAGAGTTTAATTCCTGCCTCTATAACAAACATTAACATACCTTGGTAGTTTTCTCAGCATATTCTTATTCACAAGTGTACTAAAGAAGGAACTGGTTTTACTATAAATTCACTTACATCATTTTGCTAAAGTAGCTATTGTCAACCTCCTGAAGGGCTTTTTTAAAAAAATATCAGTTTGCCTTAACTTGGTTGCAGGTAGTGTTAGAATCCAAAAGCTTTTGCTTGTCTTGTCCTCCCAGTGCTTACAAAGACAGTCATTTATGATCTTTGTAAAGTAGGTATAGAACTGGTTCTCAAATTTACCTGCATATCAGAATCTCTTGGGATGCTTAAAAGTCCTGCAGGTGGTTCCAACAGGCAGCCAAGGTTGAGAACCCACTGCCCTAAAGCAAAAGTTCAACAACTAATTTCTCAACACAATAGCTTTAGAAGCATTTAACGCTTCAAACAATGCTGAATTTGGTCAAGTTTAGTGTCACTGACTATCCTACTCTAGTACCAACCCCCTTTAAGTTGCATCTGCTGTGAAACTGTCAATGCAAAATGGATGAGCTTTGATAATGGATCGGGTTTCTTAGGACTTTTAAGGCACTAAAAACCCTTTGTAAATATCTTAAACCCCACATCAGTAATTCTTAACCCTGGTTGCACATTAAAATCACCTCAGTAACTTTGGAAAACTACAATGCCAAGTCCCCATCCCCTTCTCCATTAAATCAGAATCTCTGGGGATGGGCATGGGGTGTCTATCAGTATGTTTAAAAACTTCTCAAGTGAGGATTTGATTAAAGAATGCCTATTTCTTAACCCATATTTGCTTTTCATTTCTGAATGACATCTTATGTTGTACTACTAAAACTTCTGAATTTTACTCCTAGTAAAACTGACAGAAGCAACCAAAAGAGAAAATTCTGCAAGTCAGTGCTTTAAGCATGGGTACACTTACTTTGGAAAAGGGTATAAATTAATAAAGCCAGACATAAGATACCAGCTCCCATAGTAGTTTTGATCTAACAAGGTCACATCAGGCTGTGAAGTTCAAATGTACTAGTCCGCACCAAAGAGGTATGTCTTTAAGTCTAGCCATTCATTCTTCCTCAAGTGCTCAGTTTGAAATACTCTAAGGTCTTGTTCAAAATCCCAGGCCCCACACTGAGACCTGAATCAGACTCTCCAAGAGAATCCATGTTTAGCAAACTCCAGGTGATAATTATGATCAAACTAGTTTGGGAAATACTAATGGATAAAGAAGAAATTTTGGAGATGGCCTAAGTGTGATAGTTATACCATCACACTTAATTAGAACCTTGTATTTTCTCACAACCCACAGGGATTACTTTTGTCAAACAATGATAATGGCAAAATACTGGATTCAAATATATCTATGCTCAGGTTTTGTTTTGTTTTTTTTGCCAGTGATACTCCATTTGGAACTAGGAGGGGAAAGAAAGCAATGGTGTTACTTCATAGTTCAGTTTTAAGTTTCTCATATAAGCCCTCTTGGTCAATCATGTCTGTGTGCCTGTTCCAGCGGTGATAGGCAAGAAGGGCAGCATTGTGGGCTGCAATGGCACTCATTTCCATGGCACTTGCTGCACACTCTATGCCATTGAGGTAATAAAGTTGATCGTGGAGTATGATGGAGGGGCATTTCTCCGGAGGCTTATAGTGAGGATATGCAAGCCATGACTTCGTCACAGCATAATCATAGGACAAAAAGAGCTTTAAAATTTGACCTTTGGTAAGAGTTTCTTGGGAAAAGATCTTCCAAACATACGTCCCATCTGTTGATGGTTCAGGATTATTCTGTTCTTTTACAGGGGACACAATCCCAATGCTGTTAATGAACAAATCTGGATTTTCAGTGGTTAAGACTGCAGTAAGACCAAAGTTATCTATGGCTCTATTGCTAAACATCGTTGTATTCAATTGCCCCTTAACCAAAGTTGTCACTATATGTTGGTAGTATTGATGGAATTCCTCAATTGGAGGATTAAAGTTGAGAAAGGTGATGTTGGACATTTTTCGATTCAATGGAGTAGCCACCAAAATGATGTCATAGAAGTCTGAATAGGTCTCAGATCCAGTTTGGTAGACCACTTCATACATCTTTGTGGAACCTCCTGAAGGAAATATGGAAGCATACATTTCTTTAGTGTTTCTAACATATATCTCCTAAAAATAAATTTATATCTTCTGGAATTGTTTCTCTATAATTCTAAGGAAGTCAATGAATATCATCCCTTAAGATAATTGTTCCTTGCATTTTTATTACACTGAGACTAATTTCTTATTCAGAATGAAAATACCTTGTCAGTAAGTACAGAATATGGAATCTTTACTTTTGAGGGTGAAATTATTTTTTAAATCCAAAAAGTCAGGCTACTGTATTTAAGCACATTTGGGAATGTTTCTATATGGCACAAAATATAAAGTTCCTTCATTTGGAATTGAGTTAGAGATGAAAGAAGAGACATTTTTCTCCCTAAGCAATCATTTCTTCTGGGGAAATTAGGTTTAATAGAAGTTCCAGCTCACCTGTCTGCTTGGTTCTTGTTTTCTCCTCTATGTACATTACTGAGCCAGATATAAGGTTGCTTTTGGATGCCTGAAGAAGCCCTGAGCAAACGAGTTTATTACCACCTTCTACTGCCCACAGGCCAGATTCAGCACCAGCCAGTGACACCGCCCCTGTCAATAGTAAGAAAAACTGTTTTAATTCTGACTTGTAAGAGGCCCTCCACCTCCTCTCCCTTCCCAGTTAGGTGAGTTGAGTCCTACTCCTGGATATCTGGCCAAATGCAAGTTGGCCTTTTTAGAATTTTAATGAAAAATTAACATCCAATCGAGACTGGCTACATAATTTAAGGGGCCCAGTCCAAAATGAAAATGTAGGCCCCTTGTTCAAAAATTAAGAATTTTTATTAAGATAATGGCAGCAGAACATCAAACCAAGGGTGGGGGCCTTCTAAGCATAGGGCCCTGTGTGACTGCATAAGCTGCACACCCATGAAGCCTGCCCCACAAATGAGTATAAAAATCACTCTGGTACAACAAAAGGTTGTACCAAGACTAAATAATCCATGTTGGCCATATCCTGGAACCAGTCATAACAAAAGTGATCTTACAGTGTTGGATCATTCGTGGATCTTTACCCAAAGATAATGTGATTCTGAGTAAGTTTCACTTATATTTCCATTAGCTGTTTGGCGATAGCCAAACAATATCTAAATATTACCCTCTAAATTAGTGGCTCTTAATTTTCTTAGGCTTAACTTTCCCTTTAAGAACCTAAGGCAGGGTTTCTCAATCTCCGCACTATTGACACTTGCCAGCAGCACCCACCCACTCCCACCACTACCACAGTGTGACAACCAAAGAATGTGTTTTAATTCTCACTTTATAATAAGCCCTCTATCTACTCTGCCTTCCCAGTTAGATGAGTTTACTCCAGGAGTTTTGTTCCCAATGCCTACAGGCTGCCAAATGCCCCCAGCCCAGTTGAGAACCACTGAAGTAAGGAAAGCTAAGGACCCTCTTTCCATAAAAATGCATATCTACCTATACATAATTTTGCCAAGTTTCTGAGGTTTCACAGAAAAAGGTAGCTTTCTCCAACTCATTGCCTAAAGCCAGAAACCACCATAGCATTGGGAAAACCTCTTTGTGAACTAATGTCCCTTACAGTTCCAAGCCCTGGCTTACCCACAAAGCCATTGATGTTCGCACTTTGGCCATAATTGACCCTCATGACAGGAACAACAATTTCATTGAGGAATTTCTCAGAGAAGCCTGATTTCTGCAGGGTTTCAAGAAGGGTTCGGTTGAGCATTCCAAGGAAGTCGTTCCCTCCTAGAGCATGCAGTAACTTTTCTACACTACTGAAGGCATAGTCATGAGATTGGTAGCGGTAGATCCTTTTGAAAAGAAGAGACATGGCCATTAAACACCAAACAGATGGAGGGAAGGGGGCGGGTGAAAAAGGGAAATAGAGTCATATGACTCAAACTGATTTCCAGGTTTCCTTCTGATGAGTTTCTACCTATCAGGTGAGACACAGCTCAGTCACCATCCTGGGTACAGCCTTTTCCAGGTCTAGCAGGAGCTTTTGGCCCTTCCTTTCCCTCCTCCGGAAATGTATGGTCCTTTGTCTACACTCTTCCTTTCCTGCACTGATATGATCACCAGGAGAACTTTTTAAGCAGTGCATATGTATTGTTCACATTCCTCTTTGTGTCCTTCAGTAGCATTTAAGACATATCTGCAACTAAATGTCTTTCCACCAGGCCCAATCCTCTCCACCAACCCCCAACCCAATCAAAAATAACTAGCTACACCTTATATCCTGCATGTCATCCTCAGTTTATTTATGTTTGAAGCTTAAACATTTTTTACTTCTCCTTTCTGCTTCCTTCACTCAAGATAATCAGTAGGAAACCCTGTCAATCTTCCTAACATCTCCATTGTTACTTCACTCTCATTTCCCTGATCTTTGCCAGGATTTATATTCAACTACTAAAATGAATTAACTGATCTACCCGCTTCTAGTTTCTTTTCCTTTGAAACATTCATGAATCTCCCTAAGATCGTAAATATCTCATATCTTGTCATTAGCTTATTCAAAAAACTTCTTGATTACTGTTGCTTACAAAATGAAGTCCAGATCATTTAACCTGACATTTAAAAAAAGGATCACAGAATTTTAGAGCCAAACTCATCCAGTCTAACTCCTCTTTTCTAATAACAGATTTAAAAAAAAAAAAAGGACTGTCTAAAAACCATGTGGCAAGTAGAAGGCTCAAGCCCAACTTGACCCCTCTTGCCCTCCACAACACACACTCAAACCATCCACTTGAGCATACCTGATCCATTCACTGGTCTCTAAATATGCTTTGTATATTGTCTCCCCCCCATTGCACAAGCTCTTCCCTCTAACTGAAATGCCCTTCCCATGCCTAACCACAGATCACCTGCACTTCCTTCTAGAGAGCTTGAATCCCACACCTCTGCCCAACTTCCCAGTCCACAATGATGTCATCATCTTCAAAAGTCCCATAAAACTAAACACCCACGCCATTCATTCAGCACTTAGATAATACTGTATAATTTATTTTATCAAATGCCACCTGATACTTCTCCAGTACTTTATGGATTTAAATTCATGTTCATATAAATTGTTTCATGCAGTAATTCAATACACAATCTTTCAGTTGTATTTGATACAAAGATGAAAAGGACATGGATCCTTTCCCTCAAGGAGTTTACCATTAGGGACAGGTGATAAGGCCCAGGCACTGATAAGTACATGAAACAAAGGAAGAAATGAGTGCCATAAAAATGTAGAGCCATAGAAATATCAGTGATCATGGGAAGAGAGTTTTACATCAAGTTTGTTATCTCAAAATAAACTATAATTTCATAGAGAGCAAGGGACAATGTTATATACATATCAATTTGACCTACAGTCTAACAGTGTGTACAAAATGTTGAATGAAGTTTTGTGGAAACTTGATTACATATCAATGCCAAAACTGAGAAACTTAATATAACTCCTTCCAACCATGTCATTTGGCTTCTAATCGTTAGGAGATTGGGAAAAGTAGAATGACAACACCAAGTTCCTTAGAAAAATAAAAGACAGGCTAACTCATAAAATGAAGAGTAATCTATGGTAAATGTTGAGCATGACAAAATAGTAGCCAATTAAATAATTTATATGATGCCATAAAAAACTTATTCCCCACCACCTCCCCCCAGCCCTCAACTCCACCCAAGTAAACCTCCTGAGTAAAGGCTTCCTAAAGTGTCAGTGATCAGTGTCAGTGATCACATACACCATGTGATTCCTTACCACTGTAATTATTTTATAATAATAGTTACATTAGAATAAATAATACTAAAAAGTAAAATGTGAGTAACTAGTATCTTTTGCTATTCAAATTGCTTTTACAGTCTATTTCTTTTTCAGCTAGATATAATTACAATGCCAAGGTACTCTATTTATTCATTAAAAAATAAATTTACGGAGCACCTACTTTGTACCAGGCATTGATCTAGGTGCTTTGGATAAGGAGGGCAACACAACAGATTTTAAAAATCCCTGCCCTCATGCAGCTTATATTCTAGTGGAGGGAAACAAGTAATAAAAAATAAATAAGTGCAAATAAATTACATAGGCTAGAGGGTGATAAGTACTAAGGAGAAAAATAAATCAGAGAAAGATTGAGACTACATGGGGTTGGCAGGGTTGCACTTCTAAATAAGATAGTTAAAAAAAAAAAAAAAAAAAACAGATGGACAGAGAAGGCTCACTGCAAAGGTGACATCTGAGCAAAATCCTGAAGGAAGTGAGAACACTCACCATGCAGGTAGCTGGGGAAGAGATACTGCATGTTGAGGTTAGAGCAGGGCACAGGCCATTAGACAGAAACATGTTCAAGGAATAGTGAGACCAGTGCAGCTGCGGTAGAAAGATCTAGGGGAGTGGTGAAGAGTCTTAATCCCAGAGTTCCCATGTTACATTATTTTAAATGTCTGGCTTTCAAGAAAAAAATTATGAGGTTCAAAGAAAGTGTGAGAGTATGGCCCATAAACAAATTTATAAAGCAGTCAATAGCCACTCTCCCTGAAGACGTCAGGATGTTGGACATAATAGACAAAGACTTTAGAAGATGGCAGACTAGAAAGACACGAGACTCTCTTCTCCCAGAAAAATAGCTAGAGGACAGGCAGAAATGGCCTGGAAAAATATCTTCTAGGGTTTAGGACACCAGGGGAAGGCTGGACACTGCCCAGAGAAGAGGGGACAAAGGAGAAGAATCCCAACAGAAAAATCTGTAAGTTAAAAGCCCCGGCAGCAAATACCGGGACCCTCCCCCACACTACAGACACTTGAATTCTCAGACCCTGGGGGCCAGCGGCAACCAAGGGGGTCCCAGGGATCCACCTCCCCCGGAAAGGGGAGAGAGAGGGACAGAGCCTAAGGCTGACTCAGCTTTTGACCCACAAATTTGGTCTGCTGTGTCCCACAGGCCCTTCCAGGCTGGGTGGGGCCACGCCATTGTTTACCGTGGGAGCCAGCAAGGGACTAAAAAGATCCAGAACTACAGAGATGCGTCTTCACTGACCAGGACTGGTTGTTGAGAATGCAGAGGAGAGCAGAATTACTTCCTACCTGGGAAAAGGGAGGGGGCTGCCAGCAAAGGTTGAGGAACTGCCTCTGAGAAAGTTTGAATTAGGAGGCTCTTAGCCTCCAGGCAGGATCCTCTATCACATTGCTCCTGTCCCTGTTGCAGCAAACACACTCCCACCAGACATTAAAATGAGAGGGCTATCAAAGGGCACCATCTGCTGGAAGACCAATGAAGTGCATGTGAGGAAATTAAAAGTAAATGGGTAAGAGAAGTTTTTTCCGGCCTTTACAGCCTCCCTCCCCAAGGCCCTAGTAAGTGGGTCTACAACCCATTACTGGATTCAGGGTCCATATCTGAACAACAAACAGACAATCCTAAAGACCCAGAACAGGTTGAACCAAGAATCAAAGAAGAGCAGTAACACACAGCCTCCCGCCACTAAAACCCTATGAAAGATAGAGAAATCGAGCATCTAAGTAAAATTACCATCCTAATCAGATGCCTAGACATCAGCAAGAAATTACAAGCATACTAAGAAAATGGAAAAAATGGACCAAGAAAAAGAATATATCAAAGCCCCAGAAGAAACGCAGTATTTGAGGCAACTAATCAACGATATGCACGCAAATTTCCAAAATCAAATTAATGAGTTGAAAGACAATATGGCTAAAAAGATAAAGGACATCCAAAAGTGAGTAAGCACAAAGAAGAATTTGAAAATGTGAATAAAAAAGTAACAGCAAATGAGAATAAAAGACACGACAGGTGAGCTCAAAAACAATGTCTGCAAGGGTTCAGCCTTCCTCTTTCCTCATAAGGCTCCATGGGCCCAGCTCATTCCAATCTCAGCTGTAGTCTGGCATAGGACTCAACTGCTCTATTCTCTTCAGCTGCAAACTATCAGGCAAAATGTCTCATCTCTCCCCAGGGCCGCAGAATCAAAGTCCTCTTCCATGTCTATGGAGCTCTCTCTATTCTCGCACATCAGCTTCTGTGTGTCTCCTTGATTGAGTGTCCGTTTATATAGCACACAAAGGGGGCAGGGACACAAACTGCGTCACCTTAATGACGTGGTCAAATCAAAGCCCTAATCTTAACATAATTTAATCAAAGACATCTCAGCTGAATCTAATGCAATCAAAGGGTATCACACCCAGAGGAACAGACCAGTTTACAAACATAACCTATATCTGTTTTTGGAATTCATAAATAATATCAAACTGCCACACTCCACCCTCTGAATTCCAAAAAAAGACATTACAATATTCAAAAAAACTTAAATCCTTTCAATTAGGAATGCTAAGTACAAAATCACGTTACACTCAATTTATAGAAATACAATTTGTCTTGGGACAAAATCCCCAAGATAAAATTACAAGCATTTAGCCTTTTATCTGGCTATAGACCTCCGAAACTTACAAAACAATTTATCTGCTTCCAATATACAAAGGGACAGACAAAGGATAAACATTTGCATTACCATAAGGAGAATTTTGGAGGGAAACATGAGTCACTGGTCTCCTACAGTTCTGAAAACCTGCGGGGCATACTCCATTAGATTTCAAAGTCTGAGAATCATTCTTAAGATGATGGTTTCTTCTCATCCTTGGGGCCTCATGGGGGCCCACCCTATCCACAGGCTTGCCCAATGGCCATTTTCTTGATTCCACCCTCATCAAGCATCTGGGTGGCGACTGAGCTCCAGACCTCACCCTCCAAGTACGCTGGGGTGGTAGCCACACTTTAACCAATCTCTGGGATGGAGTCTCAACCCCCTTAGTACAGTGAAGTGGAGACAACATTCTCCCTAATCTTTGGCATACAGGCCCATCCCTCTAAGAGCAATGAGTTGGCGACCTGTCCTTTCCTAATCTCAGACCTATGGGGTGTTGACCTTACTCTCCCAAACCCTTGGGGAATGTGCTCCACCCTCTCTGTAGCCTGGTGCGGCAAAACTCTCCCTGAACAGCAGGCTGGAACATCCATCCTCTTCAAATGCCAGGGCAAACCCTCTCTGTACACATGGGTGGGGTCCTTCTCTTGACCCAAGACAATGTCTTAATTCCAGACCTCACCTTCCATGGTTTTCCTCTTAATGCTGTTTTCCCTTCCATCTCTCCCCTCCGTGTCCCTTTTAGTCCAGGCTGACAGTGGTTTTGTTCATACAGCTCTCACAAAAAGCTTCTTGGTTTAGCATGCAGGAAGCAGGGGTCCAAGCCATCAGACAGTAAAACTTCCCACTAGTCTTTCCTGGATAACTGCATTATCAATCCTGACTAACAAGTTCCATGTTAAGTTAACTGCTCAAATGGGGCACTATTGTCTGGGGGGTGGGGGGTGGGGGGGTGTTGATTTCCAGAGGTTTGGAATTTCCAGAATCAGTTTCAGGTTTCTTTGTGCCCAACAGTTAAATTATCAGTTTATCTCTTTCCTCTAACATTTTGCTCTAAGCTGCAAGTAGAAGCCAGGCTGCATTTTCCACATTTAGTTTGGCAATCTCCTTGGCTAAATGTCCAAGTTCGTAATTTTCAAATTCTGCCTTCCATATAACATCAGGAGTCATCTTGCTAAATTCTCTGCAATTTTAAAACATGGATCACCTTTCCTCCCATTTCCAATAATAATTTCATCACTTCCTTCTAAGGCCTTATCAGGAATAACTTTAGGCTCCACATCCCTACCAACAGTCTCTTCAAAGCAATCTAGGCCTTTTCCATCAAGCATCTCACCATTCCTCCAAAAAATACCCCTTACCCATTTATAAAACCATTCCAGCATTTTTGGTAATTGCAAAAGCACCACCCACTCCTGGTACCAAATTCTGTATTAGTCAGCCAAAAGGGGTACTGATGCAAAGTACCAGAAACTTGTTGGCTTTTATACAGGGTATTTATTTGAGGTAAGAGCTTACAGTTACAAGGCTCTAGAGTCCAATCCAAGGTACCGTAAGAGGTACTTCCTCCCCAAAGTCTGTTGCCACATGTTGAAGCACTTTAGTCAGCCAAAGGGGTGCTGATGCAAAGTACCAGAAGTCTGTTGGCTTTTATAAAGGGTATTTATTTGGGATGGAAGGCCCTAAAGAGTCGAACTCAAAGTTACTTCCTCACCAAACTTTGTTGCCACATGTTGAAGCAAAATGACAGGCGATGTCTGCAAGGGTTCAGCCTTCCTCTTTCTCTTAAGGCTCCGCGAACCCAGCTTCTTCCTATCTCAGCTGTAGGCAGGCATAAAGCTCATCTTTCTCCCCAGGGCTCTTTCCTTTCTGGGCTCAACTGCTCTGGTCTCTCCACAAGGTCAGCTGTAGACTATCAGGCTCATCTGTCTTCCCAGGGCAGTGTTCATGGAGCACTCTCTTCCTGCGTATCTACTTCTGTGTTCTCCTTCTCCATGCATTTACTTCCCAGGGCTCCAGCATCAAAACTCCAACTCTCTCCTGTACCATGTCATTTTCTGAGTCCCCGCCCACCAAGGGGGCAGGGATTCAACATCCCACTGACAGGCCAAATCAAAACCCCAATCTTAATTTAATCAAGTAAAAGTGAAACCTCTGAATCTAATACAATCTAATATCTATTTTTGGAATTCATAAACAATACCAAACTGCTACAGTGGACGATGTCTGCGAGGGTTCAGCCTTCCTCTTTCCTCCTAAGGCTTCATGGGCCCAGTTTCTTCTGATCTCAGCTGTAGGCTAGCGTAGGGTTAGGCTAGTCTGTTCTCTTCAGCTGCAAACTCTCAGGTGAAATGGCTCATCAAACTGCCACAATGGGTATGACAGTGGTTGAAAGGGAACGTCTAAGACAGGAGTTCTTAGCAAGGGGTCCATGTGCTTGAACTGAAATTCAAAAAACATTATTTTTGTGGGGATGTGTTGGTGTGGGTGTGATATATTTACTGAATAATATACAATATAGTGTGGACTTAGTAAGGGGTCCGTGGTTTTCACCTGACTGGGAAAGGGTTCTGTGGAACAAAAAAGGTTAAGAACCCCTGGTCTAAGGTCATGTATATTACTAGAAGGAAAGCTAAAAGCTGTAACTTGGAACTGTATAGCATAATAAAAAAACAAAAAAAGGAAATCAGGAAAATGACAAATGAACACAAAGAGCATATAAATAAAGAGATGGAAATTATGAAAAGGAGTCAAGCAGAGCCAAAGACCACAGTTAACAGAAATTAAAAATTCCCTAGAGGGATCCAACAGCAGACTACAGTGGGCAGAAGAAAGATCTGCAAACTAAAAAAGATAAGACAAGTGAAATCATCCAGTCTGAGAAACAGAAAGAAAAAAGAATGAAGAAAAGTGAAAAGAGCCTGAGGAACCTGTGAGACACCAGCCAGTCTACCAATATATAATCAGAGAGATTATGCAAAGAAATAATGACAGAAAACTTCCCAAATTTAACAAAAGACATGAATATACATTTAAGACGCTCAACAAACTCCAAACAAGATAAACCCCAACAGACCCATGCCATCTCATTTTACAGTCTAACTGCTGAATACCAAAGATAAAGAGAGACTTCTGAAAGCCATCAGAAAGAAGCGACATATAATGTACAAGGGAGCCTCAATAAGATTAAGTGCTGATTTCTCACTGGAAACCATGGAGGCAAGAAGACAGTGGGATAGCGTATTTATTTAAAGTGCTGAAAGCAAAAAATTTCCAACCAAAAATTCTATATCCAGCAAAACCATCTTTCAAAAAGAAGGAAGAGATTAAGATATTCCAAATAAACAAATGCTGAGGAAGTTCACCACTAGACCAGCTCTATAAGAGATGCTAAAGATAGCTCTGAATATTGGAAGGAAAGAACAATAGATAATCAATCGAAGTCCAGTGAAGAAATAAAGATCTCCAGTAACTAAAGGGTAAAATAAATGTACTATTGTATTTTTGGTTTGTAATTCCACTTTTTGCTTCCTACAGGATCTAAAAGGCAAATGCATAAAATGTAATGAGAAATCGATGGTACTGATCTCATAATGTATAAACACGTAATTTGTGACGAGAACTGCATAAAGGTGGGGGGATGAAAAGGTAGAGGAATATAGTTTGTGTATGCTGTTGAAGTTAAGTTGGTACCAAAGCAATGAGATTGTTATAGATTTAGAATGTTAAATTTAAGCCCCATGTCTGCTTGGGTGTGGCTGAAAGAGACAATGATAATTAAAGGCATTACATGATCCTGGACAGAATCTAGGAGATTGGAGAAATACTCAACGGGACATTTTTGGGACATATGAAAAAACTAGAATATAGACTGTAAGCTTTATATCAATTTCAAATTTCTTGAACTTGATAACAGCACTTAAGGCAGTTACATAAGTGAAAACCCTTGTTCTTAAGAAATGCACATGGTAGTATTAAGTGTTCAAGGAGCACGATGTATACAACCTATACTCACATGATCAGAAAATGGATTGATAGACAAATAAATGGATGGATGGATAAGATAGACAGACAAATGATAGACAGACAGATAGATGGATTGATAGAATAAGGGACAGAATGATATGGCAAATGTGACAAAATGTTAAAATTGGTGGATTTGGGTATCTGAGGGAATAGGGATATGTTGGAATTATCTGTATGGGGTTTGTATTACTTTTATAACTGTTTTGTAAGTCTGAAAGTATTTTAAAATATAAACTTTAAAATTAAAAAACACTGAATTATACACTTTAAAGTGTGAATATGATACCATGTGAATTATATTTCAATAAAGCTATTTAAAAAATGGCTGTCTCTATATAAATTACATATTTTTCTTAGTTATTTGTTTATTGCCTGTCTCTCCACTAGAATGTACAGTCTTTGAAAGCAAGGACATGTTCCCCTATCCACAGGACCTATAATGGCGCCTGGCACATAACAGGCACTCAATAATTATCTGGTGAATAGAATGAATGAAAGAATGAATCCTTAAAAACAACATGCACTATAGCTAGACTTAATGTAGCCAGAGAAAAGACATTCAAGGAATTGGCCTAAGAATGATATTAAATAGAAAGAAAGTCCTATCATAAGTTATAGAAACCAAGGTATAGTTATCCTGTTCAACTCTTCTATTTATCCTGTTCAATACTTGGGCACATAATTTTACCTTTTTAATAATTATTTTATTATGTTATAGCAATGAAATATTACTAGCATTTACAAGCTGAATTTTTCCAGCTCCTAAAATTGTAAACCAGAATAAAAATTAACACATGCCAACAGCCTTAAAAAAAAAAAAATTATACCTTTCAAAATAAGACTAGCTATTTTATTTTATTCTTCCTGATTACCAAAGCAATGCACATTTATACACATAGAAAATTACAAGTACAGAAAAACATAAAGAAGAAAAAGAGGCATGTGTATTCTCATTATGCAGGGCAGTGCTAGAATTTAACTTTAATTTAAATTCTTGAGGCACAGATCTGAAAATCTACTTCAGCCTGCTGGCTCGCAAAAACATCATGTCACTAGTAAAGCTCATTTAAGTTTTCTGATCCTTTCCACAAACTCGCATATAACCTCGTTCATCTACACAACGCTGGCACAATGCAGAGACTGAAAGGGAAGACTCTGGAGTCAAGCTGCCTGTGTGCATACTCCAGCTCCACCACTTACTACTTGGGTGAACTTGCACAGTTAAAACCTCTCTATCCCTCACCTTTCTCATCTGTAAGAAGCTCATAATGGTACCTACCTGAGAGAGCTGTCATGAGGATCAAAGGAATTAATATTTCTAAAACATTTAAGGGTATCTGGCAACACTAAATAAGCATTTGAAAAACATATTTTCAGAAGCAAAAATAAACTACCCTTTTCAATTTCCAAGTGGACAAATGGTCTCCGTGGTTTCCCACACACAAAAAAATTGCCTAACAATCTTACAGTTAGGTAGGAGAACAGCTCCAAGAAACTATAATTCCTAAAGCTCTTCAAATCAAAAAGTTTTAGGTGAAATGGAAGGGGGAAAATTACCTCATGAATTTGTCTAATACGTCCTCTACCCACATGTGCATTCGGAGGAACTGAAGTCCATAGTGCCAAACCAATTTAATCATGTTAATTATAAACCAGCGACTCTCCTCAAACACCAGTCTCTCTCCATTATACACCCCCATTAGGCCATCAGAACCCGAAGAAGCAGAGAGACCTGCAAAAACAGAGAGAGGGCAGATGAGTCAGTGGTTTCTGTGCTGAGCAAGGGAAAGAAGCAATCTGAAGTTACCAGGGAACACTCAGAAGTGAACTCAGGACTTCCCTCAGTTGTCAGGAGACACATTAGAGGAGCTCTATGTTTAGAACAGTGTGGGAAACTACACTGTCCAAAAGCAGATTCTCTAGATGGGTCTGATGATCATGTAGATATAGCAATCCAAAAAGACTAAAACATCCAAAGAAAAAGCCATGGTACTAACTGAATTCAATGAAAAACCAAAAATGTCAGACGTGAAGCTTAGCAGCATGAATTGCTCCTGGCACATGTTTGCCCTCACAAAGGAAATGGAGGCTAAGGAAGCATCCACAAGGGATCTGAAGGCAGTTGAGGGAAAGGAGGTACACCCATTCCTTAGCGAAACTTATATATTTCACATAAATGGAAGGAAGCCAAAATTACACAAGGTGGATTCCCTGGGAAAAGGGCCTGCAGAAGCCTGCCAGACTTTCCCCACAAACAGTGCAGCTCCTCTCCTAGCAAGGAAGCAGTCAAATGGCCCAAGTTCTCAGTTCACATCTGACCCATCGCTGTGTGCCTTTAAGCCTCTGGGCCGCATTTCCTCAGCTATAAAGTGAGCACAGTAAGGTTTCTGCTAGCTCAAAACATTCTTCCATTCTTCATCACGAACCCAGAAGTACAAGAATGGACAACAGCAGCAATCCCCACCCCTACCCCATGGCTGTAATTCCAGATAACTGAAGATACAGATGACTAGTGTCCCATTACAAGGCAGTGGCTTCTAACCAAGGCAATACCAACTGCTAGCAGGAAGGTGTGGAAAACAGTTTTACCAACTTCTCTTGTAAAAGACAATTAACAAGGCTGAAAAGCGTCAGTTCCCCATCTGATAAAAATATCCAAGGATGGTCACACAGAGATCTGGTTAGCTTCTAAGACCAAAATTACATACCCAGGTCCTTGACAAAACGCTTCATGTGCAGATTTAAAGGATGGATGACAGAACCTCCTGCCTCATATTCTTGCCCCTGCACAGTCATGGTGGCCAAACGGCCACCCACCTCTCCTCTTTCAAACAGGTCAATCTTCACATCTTTCCCAAATTTCTGCCGCAGGTAATAGGCTGCTGAAGTGCCACCAATTCCAGCTCCAATAATTGCTATGAAGGGGGGAAAATAAAAGGGGGGGGGGTGTGAGCATTTCTGTCCCTATTATAAATTATGTGGCTTATGATTTGTTTTTGAAACGCCATTAAGTAATCCTTAAGGGGTTACTCAAGGATATTATCAACAATTTAGGGAAGCCTTGGGGTGGGGGCAGGAGGAGACATAGAGTTGCAGTGAAGATAGCACTCTATGAGTCCAGTCAGAAATAGCCCCAGACAAAAGTGGTAGCAGATTAATTTACAAAGTCATTAATCAGATCTTTCCTTTGCCAGATGACCAGAGATTCTCACATTCCTTTGTCGATGAGGCACCAACGAACCTGCACACCCTTCTTTGTACCCAACTCATGGGAAGAGAAGAGGTGGGCCTAGCCAGCACGCATCTTAAATAAAGTGACCTCCATTTTTGCCTAGTTTGG
>JAQZBX010048815.1:0-20092 GCA_029593785.1 Cabassous unicinctus
CTTACATCTATAATCTGGTTGGGTTGATGAAGTTACTGCTTCTGTTTGAGGAGTAAGAATAAAATATTTTATTAGAATATTCCACAAAATATGTATGGTTTCAAATAGAAATACCTTTGTTATTTCAAACCTTCATATCAGTTTGTCATGAAATAAACCACAAAAAAACATGTAAATATTTATCTTCAGAAACAATACATAAATTTTACTAATACGAGAATCAAGAAAATGTTTTGAGATGAGTGTTTGTTAGTTTCATTTTATTAAGCTGACAAGATATGATGTATTAAATCAATATTTTACATGCTTAAAATAATATATAAAAATATTATATCAGCTCTAATGAGTTAAAACCATTTCTGTGACTTTCTCAATTAGAAATGTTAAAATAGCAAGAATAATATATGATAGCAAAGATTTTGTGAATTAATATTATATATTGTAGATGGACATGAAATCTGGTATGAACTTAAAACATCAACCTAGCAATATATTTATAGAACATTGAAAAGGTTATGAATTTTTTTTCTGAATATGTTCTTCCCAGTGCTAATAAGGTAGAATAATATTTTTTAAAATTTATACTTATAATTTATTGCATGGCAGATTGGTTTTTACATAGATGCTTCTGTATTATTTAGGGTCCTCCAAGGAAACACAATCTACAGGATATATGCATGTTTGTGTGTGTGTGTGTGTGTGTGTGTGCAATGTAAATATTATGGAATATATTTTAGGACATGACATTTATTATAGGAATATGCTCATAAAACTGTGGGTATGTGCAAGTCCAAATACTTTATACAAGGCCACCACAAGACAGGAAGTGCAACAAAGATTTTCAGTGAATTTCCTAGGAAGAGTTTGCTGGATGAAGAAGAGATGGAAAATTTTCCCTCTGACTGCTCAAATCATTTCTTCCTTTAAGACTTTGCCTAGTTGGATGAGATTTTTCTCATTGTTGAAGACAATCTCCTTAGTTGACCGTAGACATTATCAGCTGTGGATGCAATCAACTAATTGATGATATAAATCTGGGGAATTACCTCACATTAACAGTAAGGCCCATGCTTGCTTGACCAAACAAATGGATACCATGTGCAGGACAAGTTGACAATGAACTTAACTACCATAATTATCTGTTTTAATTTTGACATATAATTAAAATAAACATATTTTAAGACATAAGAGAATTGTCAAATTTTTAGATTTGATAATGGCTTAGTGATGATGCTTAAATGGATCTGAAGAGTTCGAATTATTTTCTGAAGGGTCCATAGATGAAAGGATGAGATGTATGAGGTTAATTTCAAATTATACAATATTTGGAGAGATGAGAGTGTTATATGGATCAATATTAGCCTTGGGTTGATAACTGTTGTATCTGGGTGATAAATGCATGGGAATTCATCATAATCTCATGTAACTTTAATACTTGTTCGAAATTTCCACAACCCTTTAAAGAATTTTGACAAATTATATTTTTATTATTTCCAATCAAAAATTTCATATTCCAGTAATATCCACAAAACGATTTTACCAAAGTGTGCTATGAATCCAATTCTACAAAGTTCATAGACTATTTGGGGAAGATAAAAATATTTTCTGCATTATGTTTGCCATGTAGAAACATGATATGTCTATTTACATACCCTTAAGTGGAGTTCAAGGAATAAAATGCAAAATCTTTGATGGATTTATATTGAGAAAATATATTCATTTATTTAATTTCTGATTCTATAGAAATTGTAGAATCTGTAAATGTTTAGGTCCATAGTGTGTATATTACATTTTCTGAGGATCCTTTTTGTTCATATGATATTTTCCATTAAGTCTAATTAGTGTTTATGTTATATATATTTTATACAAATAGCATTAACTTTGTACTTCTTTCCAATAATGAAATACACTAAGTTCCAGTGTTGTTTAGCATGATATACAGGGTTACTGCTTCCAGGAAGTTACTGAATAAAATGTGTGTAACTTGGCATTTAATATGCTGAACATAAAATTAATGGGAAGATTTAATATAGATATTTATTATATCTATGATGTTTATCATAATACAACCTTTTTATCTTTCTTATAATGCAAAACAGTTTGTGTACTGTGTTTTAGGAATACTCTTCTTTTTTTACCAAAATTTTTCACCTTCTATTTGAATAATACATTTCCTCAAATTTAGTATTACCATTAGCTACATCTTTTCTCTAAAATATCACATCCTATTCTTTCAGAAATACTGTTGGTTGTACCTTCAGAATAGACTCCATATCTGCCTCTTTCTCAAATAATCCCTTAATCTGAGTCCAACTGCCTTATCTCTCAAGCACCATGACAATCTCTTGTGTTCTCTCAACTTTCCGAATTGTGCCTTTGAGTCTTTCCATACAACAACCAGAGAGATCCTCTTAAAATCTTATTCAGATTGACATCTCCCCATATTCAAATCCTTCTACTGACTTTTGAATAAATCCAGTTGTTCAAGCTTACATGATGAGCCATTGGATCCATGCATCATATCATTCATAGCACAAGCTCCCTTCCTGAATTTTGGAATCTAACTTTCTAGGTTTTCCTCATGGTTTCAGGTCCTTTATTCTGTACCCTACTACTCCCTTTAGATAAACCTTACTATTGACTTGCTCCCTCAATTTATTCAGTTCTCTGCCCACATATCCCAGTGAATTTAGGCCTTTTCTGGACAACCAAATTTACATAGTAGGTTCATAACATTATACAACATTGCCTTGCTTTTTATTTTCTAAGATTTAGCATTACATAACATTTTATTATTTGCTTATTTGTATAGACATATTGTGTGCATGTTTTCCCCTTCAGTATGTAAGCTTCTGAGAAACAGATATTTGTCTTTATGGTTCACTTACGTAAATGTATGGTTATAAAAGTAGAAATAATTTAGCTACCCTTAGATTTTATTTTCTTATATCTTATTTATAATTGAGTGATATTCATAAGTGAGATTTTTCCAAATTTAGTGCTTTGCAATATTCATAAATGCACTCATAAGTTTTCTTTTAAAATTAAAAAAGTAAATACTATATTCCAAGGAGTAATCTCTGTATTTTTATGCTAAAATATTTAATTCTCCAACAGACACTATCTCTAATCATTATTTTATTGATTACAACTCTTCTGGCCATTATATAAATGAGCAGAGAGATTCAATATTTTTCTCAGTCACAAAGATATGAATATGAATTTCAACCACATGTCCAGTTACAAAAACATGGACTGTAATAGTCATGAATCTTTCTTCCTTGTTTTGATATGAGTATGAACGTATATGCATACAAAATGAATTTCATTGTTTTATTACCCATCCTTTTCCTCTATCATATACAATTTCTAATCGTTTCATTTCATAATATTTAAGGATGTCAAGTTTAAGAATGAATATTACCCAAGAACTTGTACCTTATTCTGTAGGAAATTAATGAATTTCTGGGTGTATGAAGGAGATTTGAACGTTGTTAGGTGGAAATATATATGTATGCATGTCTGTTATTGTTTTTACTGAGAGACTAAGTATCATTTAAGGCAATGTGTATGGTTGTTGAGTTCACAAGGGGTGGACTGTGATGGTTAGGTTAACATGTCAATTCAGCCAGGTAATTGTGCTCAGTTGTTTGACCAAGCAACCACTGGGCTAATAGAAATAAAAAGACATTTATGGACTTTAGTCACCAGTGAGTTTACTGCATAGATAGATGATTATATCTACATCAATCAGTGATATTACCTTCAGCCCTTAGTGACACTTTATCCAATAAGTTGAATGTCTTAAAAGGGAAATGATTTCAGCATTAAGGGAGAATTTCCCAGTGCATCTTTGGACAACCAAAGTCTCCTGGAAACTCTTCAAGTGCATTCATTGGACTTTAATTGGAGCCTCTGATATGCAGCCTGCCTGTGGAACCATGACTTGGCATCCCCATGCTCACATGATAGGCTTTTATAAAATCTCTTATTATTGATAGATATCTCCTGTTGGTTCAGTTTCCCTAGGGAACTCTGACAAATACAGTTGTCTATAAGACATCATCTCAATCATAAAGGCACTATCAGGTTGAAATTGCAAAGTTTGGAAAAGATTTTCCAACAAAATTGTAACCATACAAAATTGTAACCATAGAAAATTGTAACCATACAAAATCTGATACTAACATCAGAAATAATAAATTTTAAATAAGATATTCTTATAAGAGATGTACAAGTTCAATATAGAATAATAAAATGGGCATCTCACCAAGAAGAAATAACTGTAATAAGTATTTATGCACCTAACCTGGGTGCCCCATTATACATGAGGCACTCCCTGGAAAAACTGAAGGGAGATATAGATATCTTTACAATAATAGTTGGAGACTATAATACACCACTCTCAGTATTGGAGAGAACATCTAGAGAGAAGATAAATACAGAAACAGAGAGCTGAATAATGTAAGTCAAGTACACCTAACAGATATTTCTTGAACATTTCACTCATAAACAATAGGATATTCATTCCTTTCTAGCACTCATAGAAACTTCTCTGGGAAAAACCATATACTGGGTCATAGGGCAGGTCTCAATTAATTTAAAAAGATTGAAAATATCAAAGTCCTTTTTCTTATCATAATTCAATGCAGCTGATAAACAATAAGGGGTAGAAAAAGAGAAAATTTGCAAATATATGGATATTAAACAACACAGTCAATTTATGTGAGAGACAAAGAAGAATTTGCAAGTGAAGTAAATATCTTCAGATAATTGGAAATAAGAAAAGAATATTTGTTATAATTGATGGAAATAATTGGGGGCACTAATGAAGGATGGTGTAATTGTGGGAAAATATGGGCGATGTAGGCAGCAGAACATGTGGGACTCCGTTATATTTTTAAATAATACTTACATAATCCAACAATCTTTATATATATATATATATATTTTTTTTTTAAGAAAACATATCAAATTCTATTGGATACAGCAAATGCAGTGCTGAGGAGGAAATGTATAGACCTCAAAGCATACATTAAAAAAGAAGAAAGAACTTAAATTGAAGATGTAACTGCACTTTTAAAGGCACAATAGAATGAACAGTATAATACTCATAGCAAGCCAAAAGGAAGAGACAATAAAGATTAGAGCAGATATAAATCAAATTGAGGGAAAAAAAACTTCAGAGAGTCCATAAAAACAAAGTTGGTTCTTTGAGACATCAACAATAATGATCTTCTAATTGGTTCTCAGCAAGACTGAAGAAGAAACAAGGAGAGAAGATGCAAATAAAGAATCCAAAAAGAAAGGGGGGCATTACCACTGATGTAGCAGAAATAAGAGAGATTATAAGAGGTTTCTATGAAAAAACCATACACCAAGAAATTAGACAATATAGACGAAATGGTCAAATTCCAAGAAACACATGAAAAACCCACACTGACCCTACAAGAAACAATCTCAACAAACCAATCACAAATAAAAAGATTGAAATATCATAAACACCATCACCAGATGAAAAGCTCAGGACCAGATAGCTTCACAGGTGAATTCAACCAGTCATTCAAAGATAATATAATACCAAGCCCGATCAAACTCTTCCAAAAAATTGAACAGAATGGAAAGATACTAAACTCATTCTATGAGGCCAACATCACCCTAATACCCAAATCATACAAAGATACTATGAAAAAGAAAATAACAGACTATTTTTTCAATAAATGTACATGAAAAAAAAAAACTCAACAAAATACTTGCAAACTAAATGTAATCCAAAAACACATTAAAAGAATTATACACCACAATTAAATAGGTTTATCCCAGACATACAAGGGGGATTCTAGAGAATAAAATCAATTAGTGTTGTAAATGACATTAATTAATTGAAAAAGAAAAATCACCTGATCTCCTCAATTGATGAAGAAATGGCTTTTGACAAAATACAGCATTCTTTCTTTGTTAAAAACAACAGCAACAACAACCACACTCCAAAATACAGGAATAGAAAGAAGCTTTCTGAACATAGAAAAGTACATTTAGGAAAAATCCACAGCTAACACTCTACTCAATGTTGACAGACTGAAAGCATTCCTAATGTAAACAGCAAAAAGGCCATGATATCCAGGGTCACCAGTTATATTCAAAATTGTGGTGAAATTTATCTAGGGAAATTAGGGAAGAAAAATAATTAAAAGGCACGTGAATAGGATAGGAAGAAATAAAATTTTCACTATTTGCTGATGATGAGATCCTATATTTAGAAAATTCCCAAAATTCACAAGATATCAAAATCTATTATAATTAATAGAGGAGGACATCAAAATGGCAGAATACAAGATTAATATACAAAAATCAGTGGCATTTCTAGACACTACATATGAGCAATCTGAGGGGATGTCAGAATAAAAATTCCATTTTAAAGTTACTAAAAGAATGGAATAAATTTAAACAACCATGAAAAGGACCTGTATTCAGAAAAGTACAAAATTTGCTAAAAGAAACTGAAGAAGTTGTAAATATATGGAAGGACATTCAATGTTCATAGATTGGAAGATGAAATATTAAGATTTCCAGTCTATCAAAACTGATTTACACATTCAATGATATTTCAATAAATGCCCCAAATCCTATTTTTGCAGAAGTGAAAAAACCACTTATTAAATTTATTTGGAATGTGTGAGATTCTTCTGATCTTTACATCTAATAGTTTAGAGGGCTGCATCCCTGCCCATGCAGGGATGTCAGCACTATCAGTTCCTACCTTAAACAGGGACATTCTTGGTCTTTTCAGTTAACCAGTACCTTCACCTCCACCTTATCTTTGATGTATGCCACTATATGTCTTCATTATCTTTCTGCTTGGAATGCTTGTGATGTTGAATGACCCCTCATATACACACTGCATACCTGCCCCTCCTCACAGACACCCTGACCTTTAGTGTGAAAAAATTCTGAATAGAAATTGTGCTTTGGATCAGCTCTAGAGGAGAGCTTCCTCAGCTGTTCTCCCCCTCATGTCTCACAACCTTTGTGTTCAGAGTAATTCCTTGTGCCATCCTGGGTTCTGCTGGTCAGATCCCCACAAGACTTTGCAGGATGGATTCCTGCAAGTGGTGACCTCAATGTGATCAAACAGGTAGCTCAAACAGCATGTAAATGGGACACATTTCATTTGGATACCTCATCATCCCAAGGTAAGGGAACAGCAACGCCTACTGGGGATAGTTGCCTACATGTCTTAATTCAGTAAGGGGAATTTTTAAATCTTCATCAGACCAAGAATTTCCAAAGATCAGGATATTTTTGTAAAAACAATACAACTCTTAAAATTAGCTGATTGCACAGTACAAAAGAGTCAATTGTGCTCCCTATTACAAACAATTCAAAAGTATTCCTTAGTTTCCTAAAAGAGGAAGTTTAGATTTGGAATTATGGAAGCAAGTAGGAAAAAAATTAAACAAAATATGAGCAAGAAGAAAAAATTTCCATTTATCCTAATAACCCTGAGCATAGTGAAAACAGGCTTGTGTCCAATATATACATCTCGTCCCACAGTTCCCTAAAAGGAGCTCCCAGTTAAAAACCCTGTATCCCATGAAAAAGAAAAAAACACCTTTCTCTCCTCCACCTCCCTTGAACTTTTTTGAGAACTGTATTAGTCAGCCAAAGGGGTGCCAATGTGAAATACCAAAAATGGGTTGGTCTTTATAAAGGGTATTTATTTGGGCTAGAAGTCCACAGATACCAGGTCATAAAGCATTAAGTTTCTTCTCTCACCAAAGTCCATTGCCATTTATTGGAGCAAGACAGCTGCCAACATTTGCCAGGGTTCAGGCTTCTTGGGTTCCTCTCTTCCCGGGGCTGTGTTTCTCTCTGGGCTTAGCTGCTCTGGTTCCTCCACAAGGTCAGCTGTAGACTATCAAGTAAATGGCTCACTTCTCTTCTCCTAAGGCCTTCTCTCCAACATCAAAACTTCAACATCAAAACTGCTTCTCAAAAACTGCCTCCTCTGTCGTTTGCCTTGCTTTTTATATTCAATTCCCCCACCCACCAAGGGGTGGGGCTCAAAGCCCTAATCATAACTTAATCATGCCCAGATTAACAGATCAGTTTACAAGCATGATCCAATTATATTTTTGGAATTCATAATTACATCAAATTGCCAGATGGCTACAAGAACCAAAAACCTCAGACAGCTATGGAAAAGTACTTAAAAGAAGCCATACAGCTAGAAGAATATCATACTTTTCCTGTAATTTTCCAAAATGGGCAGTCACAGCATGACTCACATCCCTATGCAGACTTTAAAAAGCTTTGTAAAAGCATTATTGAAAATGGACTCCACAACTGCTTCACAAGGGGAATTTTGAACTCCATTGCTAATAGCTATCAAATGTGTTTGGGATGAGAAAGTTCTTGTAAAAACTATTGTTATCCCAGCTCAATTTTATGTTTGGCAGCTAGAATATCAAAAAGGCTGCACTCAACAGGTAGAAGTGCTGAATAAAGCACTTAATGAAATCATGCTTGGAAAATAAACATTCTGCCAAAGAATTAACTAAGACACAGTAAACATTCCAGCAGCAACACTGCAAACCCCCTACTGCCTATATGATAATGTGCTTTGGGGCTGGTGGGGGCTGATAAAATTAAACTGTTGGAAGAGTAGGAAAACTTGGCAACACAGTTTCCAGAAAAATTCTCAAAAGCAGTAAAATAAAAGATGTAAAATGATGGAAACAGCCATACCCAAAAAGTAAGAATTATGGGTCAAATTAGTAAGGTTAATGTTTCTATAGCTGTGTTGTAACTTGTTTTGTTTTTATCTGTTTGTTCAGTGTCAGTGTATGTTTTGATACCTCCAGATGGTAATATTAAATTAATAAATGAAAATTATTAAAAGAGTTCTATTCAAATGGCCAAAAATTAAATAAGTGCTTATATTAATAAATATAAATACTAACTTGAAATAATGCAAATATTTATAACCAAATTGAATCATTATTCTGACAAGTTTGTTTAGTGTTAATGGTAATTGTATGTTTTAAGACATTTGCTTGGAAACAGTTTCCAAAATAATTTTGGTAACTTATGTATGTAAGATGTACAGAATATGTTTTTATTATTAAGGAAAAATAAAGTAATTTTATTCTAAAATCAAATAACTAGGTACAAAGGTAAAGTAAGATGTGGGAAAAAACCTGAATGAATACAAAAAGTTCAGAAAGTGTGAAAAAAGGAATTTTTGTGGTCAAAATTAAGTAAGATTTGATGTCTATTTATAAAGTTTTGAAAGCTTTAGTATAAAATACTGTAATAATGCAAAGTTAAAATTTTGTTCTTTCTCAGAGTTTCTCAAGTCATTATTGTATTTTAGTAAAAGTTTACAGAGTTTTTCTCCTAAATAATGAGCATACAAAAAAGTCTGTTTTATCAAAATAACTTTTTGTACTTTAACCTTGTCATTTCCTTGGAGAAATGAGTTTTATCACTTTTAAAGAAACCTAATGTTCAAATCTGCTTTCTCAAAGTCAAATCCTTAAAAAGTATCTTTTTATTTGAAATTATTACAAAAGATTTGTTCTTTCACTTTAAAAAAATAAAGCAATAAAATAGTTGAGTTTATTTAGCATGTTATAGTTTAAATAAAAAGTGTTTAGAAAGTGTTATAAAACTAAAAGATTCTTTAACCCTCTGTTAATGAAAATTATATGAATAAAAGCTGCATATGACTACTTAAAAAGTGTATAAAATTCCTAAAAATTTAACAATTTTAATGTGTACAAAAACAACCTCTCCTCCTAAAAATCAAGAGGTGGATGCTTTAACTCATGTTCCTCTGATTTATCCCACCTGTGCTAAAGAAGCAGCTCTATAGCTGCAAAAAGAGAGAAGCCATTAGGAGCTGCCAGGGATAGTGCATAACAGTAAATTATGGTAAATTAAAATAACACCACTGTAGTATACAATAGTCCCAAATATTATTAGTTTGTAACAAAAAATTAATATCCAATTATATCACTATCACTTTGTTTTAAAATTTGCTAAGGCTTTGTTTAGTATCTCCTTAGGCAAGTAAAACCAGCCAGCATTCTCCATCCTGTAAAAAAGCCAACAATAAACTAAGCTTAAATTCAACACTCTGAGTCACAGCCCCAATTCCAATTAAAATGTTAATAACAAGACCAATGCCTGTATTAAGATTACAAGTTGATGTGCTGCCCCACAGTCAAAATAGGAAATAATAATTTGTTGTTGCCTATGCCTCAAGTGACACAAAATGAAGAAAATGCAGTCATTTTAATCATGCTACTAGCCTATATAACCTCACTGGTTAAGAATTTTAAACCCATAGAAATAAAAGTTTATTCATTGTATGTCTGCTAGTTAAAAGTCTTATTATTGTTTATTGTTATATAATCTACTGTAGTTATGAATTATGTATAAAATACTAAATACTAACTAAAACTTTAATAATACAATACACTGTGTATTTAAATAATTTAATAACTTGTTTGTCACACATAAATATATATTTTAAATGTTTATGTAAATCTCTGGTTTTGAGTTTGAACAATCCTGCAACCAAATATATTAGAAAAAAAATTTATTGGGTAATGTTCAAATGTAAAAGTAAAACATCATGCAAGAATCTTTATTAATCAGCAAACCAATGCCTGCTAGTCAACACTTTTCATATTTCAGGAAATAATATTGAGAACTAAACAGCGAGCACATCAAGAATGTTTTATAACAAATAAAAACAGATAAAGTACATTCCAGAAAGTGTTTTGTTGCTCCCTTGGAAAGCTGGCCACTTTATCAGAGACTAATACATAAACCTTAGAATGGAGTCCAGGGAGTGTTGTGTTCCTTCCTGAGAAGGCTGGCCACTTCCTTGGAAAATAACACAGTGCTCACAAATTAACATCTATCATATCAAGTTCATTTATCATGAACACAGTAAAAAGATAGTCCCTAGTCAAACCAGTTAAAGTACTACTCTAAGAGAAGAAACTCTGCACAAGTGTTTTCAATCAAAACTCTAGTATCAGCTGCTAATTCAAATCTTCCCAGCTGAAAGCTAGACATTGGTGAGTTCATATGTAAAATTGCTCTATTTATCTATCATTCTATAACTCTGTTCAGTATTAACTTAATCTTTTAATTGATAATGTTATTCTTGTTTCTCACTCTGTCAGTGTAAACTTATTAAACAAGATAAACATATTAGCATTTATCTTATATCTATCCAGAACTCTGACCAAAAGTGAGTCAAGTATTCAATGTGTCCCCCAGTTTAATGGGCATCTGAATGTATGTATACATATCATAAAAGATTGAAATATAACAGTTAAGCCCCTGTTTATAAACAATCTGTCACTTATTTTGTATTCTTTTAATTATTAACAAAAGTTCACTAACTAGATATCAATGGAAAGTCCTGCCACAAAAAATGCTCAATAGCCCCATCATGTGTCAATATTATGTCTTTCTTTGTCTTTCAATTTTCACATTGTTTTTCATATGTCTTTCAATATTTACATTGATTTTTTATGTTGAACCATCCTTGCATACCAGGAATGAAACCCACTTGAACATGGTGTTTAATTCTTTTGATGTGTTTTTGTATATGTTCAACAAGTATTTTATTGAGGATTTTAGCATCCAGGACCAATAGAGATATTGGTCTGTTGTTTTCTTTACTTGTGGCATCTTTAGGTGGCTCTGGTAGTAGTGTGATGTTGGTATCATAGAATGAGTTAGGCAATGTTCCATCCGCTTCTATATTTTGGGATATTTTAAGCAGAATTGTTTGTCCTTTCCAGAATCATTGGTAGACTTCTCATGTGGAGCCAACTGGTCCTGTGCTCATCTAGTTGGGAGATATATTTTAAATGACTAATTCAATCTTGTTACTTTTGATTGTTCTGTTGAGTTCATCAATTTTTTCCTTCATCAATGTAGGCTGCTTGTGTGTTTCTAGAAATTTATCCAGTTCATCTAAGTTATCCAGCATATTGTCATCAATTTTTGAAATTATCTGTTATAATACACTTTATTTCTCTGGCATTGGTGGTGTTTTCTCCTTCTTCATATTTTATTTTATCTATTTGCATTTTCTCTCTTTTTTCTGTTGTTAGTCTAGATAAGGGATTGTCAATTTTATTAATGTTCTCAAATAACCAGGTGTTGGTTTTTATATTTATTTCAGTGTTTTTTATTCTGAATTTCATTTAGCTCTGCTCTATTGTTTCCTTCCATTTGCTTGCTTTGGTATAAGTTTCTTTTCTTTTTTTTCTAGATCCTCTAGGTGTGTAGTTTGGGTTTGGAATTTAACTCATTTTTCTCTTTTAATATAGGCATTTATTGCTATAAATTTCCACTCAAGCAAATAAACTTGCTTTTTATGTATCCCATATGTTTTTATGTGTCATGTTCTCAATTTCATTCATTTCAAGGTCATTACTGATTTTGTCTGTAATTTCCTCCTTGACCCACTGATTGTCTAAGAGTGTGCAATTTAATTTCCATATCTTTGTCCCTATTCTGTTTCTCTGCCCATTATTAATTTCCAGCTTTAGTCCATTGTGGTCAGAGAAATTACTTTGTAAAATTTAAGTGTTTCTGAATTTATTGAGTGTTGTTCTGTGACTTACCATGTGTTCTATCCTGGAGAGTGACCACGTACACTGTAGAAGAATATATATCCTGCTGTATTTGTGTGTTTTGTTCTGTATATGACTATTAGGACTAGATACTCTAATGCGTTATTCAAGGTCTCTCTTCTTTTATTGACTCATTTTGAGATACTCTGTCTAATATTGATAAGGGTATATTAAAGTCCCACTTTAGTTCTAGAGACATCTAATTCCTGAATTTGTTTTTCCAATAATTGCTTCATGTATGTTGGGGCATCTTTGTTAAGTGCATACATGATTATGATTGTTCTTTCTTCTTGATTCATTACACCTTTTATTAATATATTGTGTCTTTCTTTGTCTCTTAAAACAGTTTTGCATTGAAATTATATTTCTTAAAGTGAGTTCACTGCAGACATTATATAGGTGGGCCATGTTTTCTCATCCATTCTGTGTCTCTTGTTTTGAGAATTTAATCCATTAACCTTCAGTGATATTACTGTCTAGACATTAATTACATTGGCCATACTTTCTGTAGTTTATATATGTCATATTTTATCTTTTTATCTTTTTAGTTACTCTTACTAATAATCTTCCTTTCTACACTCCTCTAACCCACTATCTCCTGGTTTATTTTTCTTTTAATTTGCAGTACTCCATTAGTATGTCTTAAAAAATAATTTTCATGTTGACAAAATCCATTAACTTTTATTAATCTGTGAATATTTTGAAATTTCCCACATTTTTGAATACCAGCTTTGCTGGATATATAATTCTTGACTGAAATTTTTTTTTCTTTTAGCACCTTAACAATGTCATACAACTGCCTTCTCACCTCCATGGTTTCAGATGAGAAATCTGCAATTAGACTTACTGAGTTTCCCTTGTATGTGATGTATATTTATTCTCCTGTTTTTGTAGTATTCTCATTTTGTCTTCAGCATTTGAAAATTTGATAAGTATACATCTCAGAGTGGGCCTGTTAGGATTTATACTGTTTGGAGTATGCTGCACTTTCTGGACAAGTATATCCATGTCCCTGAAAAGAGTTGGGAAATTTTCAACCATTATTACATCCAGCATACCTTCTGCCCCTTTTCCCATAGCTTCTCCTTCTCAGATCCTATAATGCATTTGTTTGTGCACTTCATATATTGTCACTGAATTCCCTGGGTCCCTGCTGTATTATTCTTTCTTTTTATCAATCTGTTCTACTGTCTGTCTGATTTCAGATGTACTGTCCTCTCCATCATTAATTCTATCCTCTACTTTTTAAATCTGCTGTTATGTGCTTCCACCTTTTTTTCTTTCAAAAATTTTGCATTGTTACTTTCATCACCATCAAATATGTTATCTTTTTATTTAAAGTTTTCAATTTCTTCAGTATGGTTCCCAAGTGTCCTCTTTTTTCTCTTGTTTCAGTTCATTAAGTGGATACATGATATTTGTTTGGACATCCTTGAATTGTTGTTCCATGATCTGCATCATCTCCTGTTTTTTAAATTGTTCATTAGACTGGGCCATATTTTCCTGTGTCTTAGTATTGCTTGTAATTTTTCCTTGTTTTCTCAGCATATGCTTATCTTGACCTGATTATCTGATGGTTAGCTTCCCTTTCTACTCTAGCATTTTATTGTGTTTCCTTTTGTGTTAAGCTTCCTTTTTGATAGTTGATTGTACTTATTCTATATTCTTATAGTTCTCTCTGTTCCCTTGAAAAATATTAAGAATGTAAAAAATGATAGAGAAGAAGAGAAAAAGAAAAATAGTAATAGTATAAAAATAGAAAATGAACCATAAAAGAGACAGAAAAATAAATATATAATAATAGTAAAATATCATAAAAAATACAAAGAAATAAGAATAAAAAAGACGGAATGACTATGAAACAAGAATAAAATGCATTAAAATAAATAACAGAAAGATGAGAAGAAGAGAAAAAATGAAGACAAAACAAGAAAAGGTATAATGAAAGAAAAGCTAATGAAGAGGGGAAATGAAAGGAAAAGAAGTAAAGAAATAATGGTGAAATGTAAGGATAAGATACAAAGAAAACAAAGAAAGAGCAAAGAAAACAATAAAAACAAAAGAACAACCCAGGAAAAACAGGTTCCCCTCTTAGGACTCTAGGAAGCAACTCAGGCTAAAGTGTTCATCAATAAATCACCCTACAACCTGCCATTCACATGTAAGGTACCTGGTTTTAGAGAATAAAACTAAAAATAAAAAGTAAAATAAAATAAAAATGATTAAATTTAAAAAATAACAGATCAAAAAGAAAACAAAACAAAACAAAATATCACTCTATAAGTTCCTTATCATTGGATCCCAGCTGGGTGCCAGACAACTGAGTAGATCACTCTCTGGATCACTGTCTTATGAGGTGACAGAAATTGAACCAGGGGCATAACATATGTGAGGCAGGCATTTCTCCACTGATCTACAACCATTCCACATATTTGGTAGGCTTCTGAAAGCTTGTTTGGCTTCCCCATCCCCCTTCTCTCAGGCAAGTTGGCTTCTAACCTTTTCCTGGTTATCTTTCCTGGCTTTCTTCTCTACAGGGTTGGTTAGGCACTGGTCTCTCTCAAGTCCTTCCCTGACCTTGTTCATCTATCTCTGGTTAGGCTAGGTTTGACAGCTTGCCTGATCAGATCCCATCTCCCTTCACCCTGGGGCCACTTTAGTGATGGCTGACATCTTTTTGAGGTTCAATTGGCACTCAGCTGGCCAAACTCACTGAAAAGAAGCCAAACTCTACCTTGGGCCAAACCTCTTTCTCCCATTGGGCAAAATTTTCTTTCCCACTCGGTTGGCTGCAGTGAGTCAGGAGATTTACTGAGGCTATTCACCTTAAGGATGGGGTATATGTGCTGTTCCCAACCACAGGGGTGAAAAACTCATGTTTTCATTTGGCTTCTTTGTCTTTCTGCCCTTCTTCCTTATGGATAATGTGCAACACTCTCCAGGTTTGCAGATTCCCAAAGCAGCTCCCTAAGGTAACATTTGACCTTTCCTCCACTGTTTCTGAAAGAGAGTTGAGCCCTGCCTACAGTTTTAATGCCATCTTCCCAGTAGTCTAAGACACAAAAATAGGGGGATATTAGAGGATATGGGATTATTCCTTTTAGTTTAATGAAAACATTCTAAAATTGACTGAGTTAATGACAGCACAAATCTGTGATGAAAATGAGAGTCACTGAGTGTACATTTTGAATGCACTGAAAAAAGCATGGGACTGTATAACACTGGTGGAAGATGGACTGTGGTTAACAAAACAAATAGGAGAGGGAGGAGGGGTGGGGTATATGAAAATTCCCCATATTTTTAATGTAACATTTATGTACTCTAAAGCTTCTTTAAAAATAAAAAATAAAAAAAATAAAAAAAATAAAAAAAATAGGAGAATGTTCTCTCATGAAGTATAAAAAATATATAATATTAATACAAGGTGTTAATAATTGGGTAGTTGGGGAAAATACACCAAATGTAATATATGGGTTAGATTTAGTAGAGATATTTTAATGATGCTCTTTCCTACTTTATAACAAATATTTCACAACAATGCATGTTGTTGGTATTGGGGTGATATATGAGAGTCCTATATGATTGATTAAATGCATGTTTGTTTTACAAGATCAGAAATTTTAATTTACAATTATTGATTATGTATGTGAATGTATGGATGATATACTTCAATAAAATTTTGAAAAATTATGTTAACATAAAGATAGTTCTTAATGATTTATGAGGTAAAGATAATCCATGGAAGAGAAAATTACACCCAACATAATTTATATATTCCATGGGTACTAATAAAAATAACAACAGGATTGCAGAGAACACAAGCTTACTTTGAAATGATTGCACTAATTAAAGGGCCAGTACTAGAGCAGGTCCAACACAACACTCATACCTGTGTGAAATAGTCATCTTCTCCCCTCATTAAAAACAACATCGTACTCTAAAGAGGGAAATCAAATGGAGTCCCTATGTTGTGTGAGAAGGATAGACATTTGTTGGGGAAATAATGTATTAATTTACAATCTGTTTTCTGTCACAGGCATATTGTGAATTGAGGCCTTGTTTATAGTGGAAAACTTTGGGTATGTTATATATTCTATCTGGACCTCATATAGATGTTTGATGATTGAATGAGATAACAAAAGCTTGATGCTTATAACCTTGCAAAACTTTTAAAAAGACATTTAAAATCCCCAGTCTCAACCTAAAGAAAAAAAATAAGTAAATATAAGATCAATAGAAATAGGAGAAAAAATACTGTTGACAACAAACTTATCAGCATACAGCTACATAATAAATAGAAATTCATATTTCAATATCAATTAAAGAATGTCAAAGACTTAATGTGGCCATGTTCTACAAGATGAGCACTTATTTGTTTGATTCAACTAATGGTATTTAGAATATGTAGTGTGCTGTTGATTTCTATAATCTGAAATTAATTCCATATTCTTCCCTGGGTGACTGTTTTGCTCAAATATAATCTTCTCAATGAAGCCTACTGATGACACCTTAAATCATAATTCTCTTCCCTCACCTAGTATTTCTTGATCACCCTTCCTGCTCTTTTTACTTTTCTGTAAATCACTTTTAATTTTCTAGCATATGAAAAAATTATCTTATGTGTCTTTATTTTTTATTGACTTTCTCACCAGAAATTAAACTTCATGATGGGAGGTCATGGTTTTGTGCACTGCTCCTGACCAGTACCTAGAACTTTTCCTGGCATGTATTAGTTAATAAAAAAGATTTGTTCAATACATGAGGAGATTGTGGGACTTGAGTTTTTCACAGATATATTTTCATTTAGATTAAGATTATAGAAAGTGAAATGTGCTATTTTGAGGAGTATAAAAATGATAGCTAATTTTTTGGAATATTTAGTAAGTCTTAAGTTATGTAATATAGTAATATTTGAATCAACACTTAAATTTTAATTGAAAAAATGAAATCTTTATTTAGTCAAAAATCAACAACACATGCTTTGCAATATAACTTAGTTTTTCCTTGCTTTTTTAAATTATAGAAATTAAGTAATATTATACTAAATATAAGCATATGGGATTATGATTTCTAGAATCATTGTATAGACTTCTGTGTATATTTTCGTTATTAATTATTTGTTCACTTTGTGTAGGTATGTTATATCCCTCAAAATTAATGCATAAGTACACATATGCATGCATAAATACACTCACACTTTTATATATTAATGTTGTAATTTTTGAAAACACTATCCAAATTACTGGCTTTCAAAAATTGTAAGATCTTCAAAAACTAACAACAAATATAAAATAAACATTTGCTAACTTATAAAGAATTATAAGTTTGAATAAAATCACTTTGATTACATTTTGTGAAATATTTTAATATTCAATATGGAAATCATGTCACTGATGAGATGATATAACATACCACCTAGAATGTTAACATTCCTTTGTTTTGATTTTAAGAATTTTTGAAGATTTGCACGTAAATCAGGTTTGCAAGTATGTACTTGTGTAACTAGGCCCTGACTATTTTGATTGGGTTGGCCCAACTGCTTAGTAAAATTTGATGTTCAAATAAGGGCTGTAGTGTTTCTCATGAGCTGGTTGAGCACAGTAAATTTCCAAGAAAAATGCATAATACAACTCAAATTCAGTGTTATCCATACACATAATTATGCAAAGTTTTTAAATTTTTCCCACTCTCCAGAATCATATTTGCTTTCTGATTTTGCTTTTTACATGAACAATTTCCTTTATTACAGTCATTCTTACTTCATAGTTAATATGCCATGATTAATCTCAAGAAGGAGGCAAGATACATCTTTATTCTGATTCTACTACACAGCGGATTCCCTGGCCCAATGTATCCTCATTAAATGCTTCATCATCTCACTTCCACAATTATATGACCTTTTCCCAAATATCACAATGGCACCAGTAGGTTCTAAATTTCTTTTTTTAACTCTGTCTACTCTGTCTATCAGATTTTAGAAACACATTCCAAGGATGAAGGAATGATAGTTTAATTCACATCTGCCATGCTATTTTGTAGCTTTTGGGTTTTGAGAGAAAGCTACACACAAACTCAAAGAGGAATGCTCTTGATTGAGCTTACTAATTCAAAATAAAAAAATATAAAAAACTTTTATATTTAGGTTTTCTATCAGTTTTGAGTTAATTTTTGATAATCATGTTTTCAATTTATTTGAAAAATGCTGTTGGAAATTTTTTTGGAGATTGCATTGAATCTGTACATTAATTTGGGTGGAATTGGCATCTTAATGATATTTAGACCCCTGTATGAAATGATACATGTTTGCTTTGTAAGTTAACAACTTTTGCTATACACTTATTGTTTGTGTATATTCATGTATAAATGAAATAATAATAAAACAGTAATGATAATAATAATAATAGGTGGGTTAGGAGAAAATACACCAAATATAAGATACTTTGGTTAGTAGTAATATATTGAAGATGCTCTTTCATCATTAGTTAAAAATATTTCAGAACAATGCAAGATATTGGTTGTAGGGTGAAGTATTTTGAGTCCTGTATGATGATATATATGTTTGTTTTGTAAATTCACAACTATTACTATAAACTTAAGTTTCTGTAGGTAAATCTTAATGTATCTTTTATCTTTTATGTATGTGATATACTTCAATGAATTTAAAAAATAAATAGAAAACATGTTTTATTTATTGAGTACCCTCTTCCTCACATGTATAACTCTTATGGGTGCAAAGTGTCTTTTACGCAAAATCCTTTTTTTTTTTTTTTCAAAATTCCTTGTTTAATTATTCTAAAGATAGAAGAATAGACACAACATGCAGTTTAGAGCCATCTGACTTTTATAAACACTGAGGCTAATCATACAATATGGTCTGTATATGATTACATATTTATGTGTTTCAAAGTATTTGCATCTAAGGTTTTTAGGCAAATCTTAATGTATCTTTTAAGTCTTTGTTTCTATATATATATAAAAAGTGTTTACAAATTTGAAGAAGCAAGGAGTGAGTTCAGTTCTTTCCAAAAATCAACAAATGTGCATTATTCTCCATATAAACTGTTTGTTTAAGGTTAAATTAGTAACTTTGTTTTAGTGCATAGAATGTGGTTACAGAATCCTCTGGCCCACCTATGTGCCAGCTGTGCCTGGAATCTCAGTGGAGCTGCAAATCCTACCCTACAGCTCAATGGACTCATCCAAGTAATCTGGCGAGGAGACGACAATGGGCAACAGACATCCCAGGGAATGGAGAGGACCTGCAGCTGAAGGCAAGATAATCCCATCCACTATATCCATGGAATATAAGCCCTCTCTCACTTGGAGGTGGAGTGGACATCACCTTCCAAGTCCCCTCAGGATGGGGGGAGGAGCTGTGGACTAGAGTGGACTTGGTGGTGTTCTGTTGTAGACATATTGTGATT
>JAQZBX010048816.1:0-20092 GCA_029593785.1 Cabassous unicinctus
ATGATGCAATTTGGTTGGGATTTCAGCTGGGTGATTCTTCTACTAGTCTCTCCTGGAAACACTGGCAGTTCACATGGGATGTATGGTCCCAGATGGCTGCACTCATAAATGGCTTAAGTACTTAGATCTTCTTTCATATGGCCTTTCATTTTCCAGTAGCCTAACTGGCCTCTAACACAACATGTTTGTACTCCTGCAGGGGCTGTCTTAGAAAACCTAAAGCTGCAAGGCTCCTCAAGGACAACCTTCGGGTGTTATATGCATCACTTTACCACATTCTACTCATCAAAACATGTCACAAGTTTACCCCAGATAAAAGGATGGGGGGATAGACTTCACCTGTTAATGGGGGAAGTTGCAAAGATGTGTCTGTTTTAAATAAATGACATTGTGATTCATAGAATACTTTTAATTTCTTGCATATCAGTCCAGTTTGCAGGATGGCATCAATCTAGTGTACCATTCTGATATTTTGAAATATATCTGAGATTTTATAATGAAAAGAATTCCCAGAGAAAACATGGTTCCAGGACAACATAGTATTGTCAATTGCTAGGTAAAAACAAATTTATTTGGTTTTGCCTTTTCATGGGATTGGAGGAAAATTCATTCACAAGGTCAGAGCTACAAATTAAGTGCTAGAGGGTATGATATTATAATAAAGTTAATATTCTTGGCACTACAGTTTTGATTTGAACAACCACCTGTGTGATATTATAGTAGTCTATAGTCATATGTTACAATTCATCTACTTGTTACATAACTTAGGCCAATTAATTCAATGGTGATATTATGGATACCTTGAATCTTTTAAATATATCATTGCTATTATTTCTGGAAGTCCTTTTAAACTACCATTTTTTCAGATTTTGTCTTGTCTGTGATGTAAGGTTTTTTTCAGTAGACTCAAGAGATGGATTCTTCCAGGTACTATGTATATCTGTTCCAAATAAATAATTAATAATGGGGAAATAATCACAGGAGATAAACAGACACGGAACCTACTCTAAGGCAGTCTTGAACTAAAACTCAATTCATAATGTGGTCTTCATGAGCCTACCCTCTATCTGGAAGATTATGATAGTTTGATTCCTCTTGTATCAGTGACAGGTGAGAAGTTATATCAAATAACCATTAAAATGTCTGAGTAATCCCCTTCCACCAGTGCACAGTTCCTCTGGTAATTGATCTCTTCCTCAAACTTTACTTTCTCTCAGGAGGTTTACAAATCTTCCTGTCATTTGTAACAACTGTTACCCTTTCCGTGTTCCAAAGGGATGGCTGTCTATATCATTACTAGAATACTGAATACTAAGTTTTTATTGAATATATCCTACTGCTCCTAGAATTAAATTCTGCCCATCACCCAACTCTAACATATTTAAGATCCATCCTTCAAAAGTGTTCTACCCATTCACACAGTTCATATTAGTGGAGTCTTATAAAGGCATGCAGTTTGTAGGCAATTACTTCTCAAATTAAGAGCCTTGATTGTGTTAAGCTGAGATTTGACCATGTGTGTTGGTCTGGAGGTAATTAGGAGTGTTGTCATTTGATTTGGGGAATCCTGTTTCAGGTGAAATCAACCTGCATTCTCCAGTCATGGGGATGCTATTTATTTGGAGAAAGGAGAGGGGACTAATTTTTATAGCCCAAAAATTTCAGATAATTTTGAAGCTCAACTCTAAAGCTTTCTCATTTAACTCTGTAAATCTCCTCCCAAGTATAAACTTTTCAAAAAAATGATGAAAGCTCAAATTTGTAGAATACTCATGCTTTACTAAGAGTCTTCATCCTACAGCTAGCTTGTATATGAAAACTTAATACCTCATACTCCAAAGGAGACAATTTTCTTATATTTTTGAAGATAGATACTTGGGACTGTTTAGTTAGAGTTGAACATGTCAGGATTCCCTTACTATAATGTTTGGCCCCAACCCTGTACAACTGAAGTAAATATTTGGGGCTTTTGTAGCAACATGGGTCTCTTAAATTGAATTCTACCAATCAACAGAGAGATAAAATGCAAAAAAGAGGAAAATACTAAGTAAGAGAACAGAAACAAGATGAAGGACTGTAAGAACGCTGAGAAGTGTAAGGCATGTGGGACTATGGCCATCAACTCTTCCTGTATTAACCCATCTCTTCTAGACACAATTCAGTTTTCCAAATAGGTTTAACCAAGAATATGCAGGCTCTAGTCTTGTAACCCAATGATATAGACTGATATCTGTCATTAAGTCAAACTTTTCATTTAATTCACTGGAAAAGCAAAGGCCTTCTCTTGCCTCATTTTAATCCCTCAACAAATGTGTTCCCTTCTCTCTCCTCTTTCTTGTCAAGACCTTAATAATAGAATTGCTAACAGAAAAGACAGTCAAATGCAATATTTAAAATGATAAAAATAACAAATAACACAATTTTTTATTCAAAATCTATTACTGGATACAAACTGTTAAATATCATCTTAAAGATTGTTTCATTTTACTTCCTTCCCTTCATCTCTTGCCCATTTGCAACTTTTTCCTACTCCTTTTTCTACCAACATTCTTTTCAACCTTAGATGTGTAATTAATTATAGGAAATGCGAATAAAAGACATAAAAATGGAGTTTAAGAAAATAGAAGGGAAGAGAGGTGATATAACGATCCAGATTACTCCTCAGAACTCTTCTCATATGTGAACAAATAATGTCTTCTCTTTTCTGAAGAGTAGAAATATTTTTGTCACACAAAAATGGTTACCAAGTTGCCCTTCTATGCTAAAGTTTTTATAGAATACAAACAATAAGCATTGTTAATTCAAATAATTGCTTTATCTTCCTTTCTCATGAAAATATTAATGTGGCATGAATAAAATAAATGTAAGGAAGAGAAGTGGCTTTGAGATTGGCTTAAAAATAAAATCCTGCAGGGAGCAGATATAACTCAAGTGGTTGAGTGCCTGCTTCTCTGTATAAGTCCCAGGTTCCATCCCCAGTACCTTCTAAAAACAAACAAACAAACAAAAGAATAAAACAACTCTCATAGGGGAATGGATGTAGCTCAGTGGTTGAGAGCCTGCTTCCCATGTACAAGGTCCTTGGTTCAATCTCTGGCACTTCCTAAAAAAGATAAAATAAAAATAAAGCCCTGCCACACTCAGCTGCAATTCTTGAATATGTACACATGCATACATTTAGGATATCAATTAGCACCCCCCCCATCCTGGTATTACTGCAATAACCATTTGCTATAAACAAAAAATTCTAATTATTCCACCATCCAGTTTAACATGATGTCAGCAACTGAGGCCACCAACTACCTCCCTCTCCTGGCTAAAAAAGAGAACTCCATTCATTTACAAAATGACTTTAAATTCATACCACTAATCTTTCCCATTCTGTGATCATACCCTTTACAGTACAAATAAAAGATTGAATGGTGAGTATACTGAAGGTAATATAGGTAGTGAGATGTTTTAGGTGAGCTAAGGTATTCTCTGCTTATGTTTTCAAATGGTGAAAATCAAGTTGTCAACCTACCTGGGCACTTATCTGGAGGTTTTGGGGAAGAATCCACTACGAAGCTTATCTAGGTTGTTGGCAGAGTTCAGTTACTTGTGAGTGTAGAGCTGAGGTCCTAGTTTCATTGTCGACTGTCAGCCAGGAGACTCATCTCCCAAAGGTCACTCGTATTCTTCATGTTCCTACCTTCTCCATCTCCAAATCAAGAAGTCATTCTCATGCTTCAGATCTCTCTGACTTCTGACATATCTCTCTTGGGTGGAAAAAGTTCTCAAGTTTTAAGAGCTCATGTGGTTTTTTAGTTAGTGCAAGATGACAACATATGTGGTCATTAGAATCACAAAATGACTTGTGCAAATGACCTCATTTTGTACACCAGCAATAGGTTGATCATATAAATATCCATGCAAGCAAGTCACAGCAATGGCTGCATATCACAGCACTAATGATCAATTAAATTGGGCCCAAATAACCTGGCTGTATAATAGAACATGGACTCTATCTAAGCCAAGAAAACAAATCAAGATTTTTGCATGCTCATGATTGTTATGTAAAATAAGGTCTCAAATATTGCTACATAGAGATCAGCATCATAAGGAGTAGAACCAGGATCTTGATGTCACTAAAGACATAGTGTACAAAACTTGGATTAATCACTGTTGGATATTGCATTCATTGTAGAGTAACTTTCAAAAGTAATCCAAGGGCTATGGTAGTTGAGAGACAGGTGTGTGTAATGGCCAGCTACAATAGGAAGAATTTTATGGAGCTTTCAAAGGTCTGAATGAACCTCATGATCACAATAATGAGAAATTTCCATACTATGGTCCTCAAAGAGAAATGAGAAAGATTTTATTTATTCTCCACTCTGTAGGATCCTGTGCCAGTCTTAGTTACATAAGCATAATCACTGTATTATTCTGATGCATAGTTTCAGTGAATATAAGAAAGCCTAACTAAGGAATCATCTGCAAGGAGAAAACACAATTTAATAAAATGAACTTTTAGTCCAAAATCTCTTCTCTTGCTGAGCTTTGCAACTTACCAGCTTAGAGAATCATTTCCCTCTCGGGGTAGTTTTATCCTCTGGACAAAATGGAATTAATTCTACCTATTGATACTACTTAATTTTTAGATTGTCAGAAAATATATGATTGTCAACAATAGAGTTACTTTGCCCCAAAATAGGATTCCCTAAGTTTAATATATCTCTTTCCACTATCATAATCCTTGAACCTTGAAAGAATATTTGGGTTAATATTTGAGACTATTTTTGTCAGTGAGAAACAACAACAACAGCTTCAAAGAAATAAACAATCAAGAAAACTCAAAACTATATTCCGCAGACAATTGCTGGATAATATTGAGTGAAAAATAGTGCAGTGAAGATCCCTTTAAGAGTTTAAACAGCATGAACATTTATTATATTCTATTGCCTTAACTATACACTTGTCTCTTACCTTTTGCTCCCCCTCTTATAATTTTTACTTATTCCTACATCTAAATTTAGCTTATTTTATTAAACTTTATTTTTGTAAATTATGAAGTGTTGTTCATAGTTCAAGTGTTCCCCATTTCCAGTTTTTCTCTGAATTCCTTATTAGAGTTTCTTAAGATATAGAAGGGCACTAATGTTATATTTAAGGAAAGTGAAAAGGCATTACAATGCTACTAATGAGAATATCTTTCCATTTCAGTTTTCAGTTTCTGCTTTTGTGATACAGAAAATAAGATCCTGTAACATTTTAGGCCATTCCTGATGTTTTTCAATAGTTTATGTCCCATGGAATTCATCATGTGTGCCATACTTCAGTGGAGAGAAGACAAAAATATAAAGGGACTAAGATTTCTTAAGATTCAACTGTATTTCAAAATATAGAAAGATTGCTTTCTACAGATTACATTTATTCATCAAAAATATGGCAAAAGCAAAATAAAATGCCAATCCTTGAAAATATATTTACAATGTATATGAGAGTTATAGGCATATTTCTTGACTATGTAAATAACTCAAAATTAATTTGAAAGTGATAAGAAATTGTCTTTAGTTGCATTGAAAAATAAGAAGTGCAGAATAATATGTACACTTTTCTCGACACTTTTACAGATTTTTTCATTGACTGCTATGTGATAGGCCTTGTATATGTTATAAGAAACAAAGTCCAGTAATTTAATAATCACTGACTTTGAATAACTTACAGTCCAGGGAGTGGAGGGGGCATTCATACTGTAGATGGTTTCCTTTAATGTGCTGAATGTAAAGAAAGCTAGTAACCTAGAAAAAATAGCTCCTGGAAGAAAAATATCAGAGTTGAATCTTGAAGCATTAGTCACATTTAAGGAAATGAAGACAGATGGAAAAGATACTGCCAACAGAGAGACTAACACAAGTGCACAAACTATCTCAGAATCATTAAGACTACTCTCTATGCCACTGATTCAAGCAACTCTTAATAGCTTGTTAAGATTCTCTTGAACCCACATTTTTATCTTTCTTGCTAACTGGGGCAATTGAATCAATTCTTCTATTCCATTTCCTTAGTAATTTATGTTTGGTTTATTTCTATCTTTCCATTTAACTTTACCTGGGATCTAGGCACCAAATTCCCTTGGTAACACAGTTCATAAGAACCTGGGGTCAGCCTACCCTTATCTGGAAATTTAACTTCCTTTTCTAATTGTTTCACATTTGCAAAGGCCAGCTTTCCATACATCTTTAACTATTCCTGGCACTCAAGTTTCACTCTGGGACATGGGGAAAAGCATACCTTGACCATCAAGATTAAGGTATCAGAGAGTAGGCAGGTTCAAAGAGGAAAAGCATGAAAATAATCATTGTTAATATCTATTGAACATCAGATTTTATTAAAATTGTTTTATTGAATGGTGTATTGCCATCCAAAATGACTGATACCACTGGATGAAAATAAACTTTTTTCTCCAATATTTTATTTGAAAATTCTCAAAAATTCAACAATGCTTACAAATGAATACAACCCTGAAACCCAAATAGGTATGAAGTTATAGAAATTTCCACCACTCCAGAAATTTCTCTGTGCTTCTTCGATATAATCCCCAAGCATCTCCCCACCACCATAGGTTGCTACTGTTATGGATTTTGCCACCATATTTGTTTTACCTGTTCTAAGACTTAATATAAATTAAAGCATCCATCCCATATCATGTAAGGCTTCTTTCACTCAACAAAACAATTGTGCAAATCATTAATACTTGTGTGTCAGTAGTTCACTCCTTTTATTGCTGAGGAATATTTCATTATGTGACTATAACAGAGTTTTTCTTTGTTACTGTGGGTGGACATTCCAAGTTCTTGTCTATTATGTGAAAAGCTTCTATGGGCTTTTAGTACAAATCTTTTTGTGAACACACTATTTCTCTTGGGTAAATAGCTAGGAATGGAATTGTTAGGACATATGGTAAGTGTATGTTTAGTTTTATAATAAACTGTCAGAATATTTTTTAAAATATATGTAACATTTTCACATCCCCATAAACAATAAAAACTATGTCCATAATAAGAATGCTTCTCACTATCTGCACTGCTATTTACCTGATCCAAAATCCCATAATCTCTTTCCTAGATTTTTGCAGTATCTTCTTAACCACACTCCAAGATTTGGCTCTTGATGCTTAATAAGGCAATCAGAGTAATACTATTAAACCATAAATCAGATCATGTCCTAAATCTTTCAAATGTTTTCCCTTTTTACTCTGGATATAATTCCATATCCTTTCGTGATGAGAGGTCCCAATATATATCTGATCTCATCTTTCATTATTCTCCATCTTGTTCCCTTACTTCTGTCATTCTGGACTCCACAATTTTCTTACTATAGAACAAGCATACCCTATTTGCACTTGCTGTTACATATTTCCAGAATTTCCCCCCTGCAGAAATAGTAAAAATTTATTCCTTTAGTTCATTTAAGTCCAATTGATGCTATTGATATTTTGGGCTAGATAGTTCTTTGTTGTTAGTGACTGCCCTACTTATTGTGGGCTACTTAGGCAAATCAGTAGCCTCTAATCACAATGCCATTAACAGCCACCTTCCTCAGTTGTGACAATCAAAAATATCTGCAGAAATTGTCAAATGTCACCTGGAGGGAAAAAATCTTCCAATGGAGAACAACTGATTTAGGTCTTAGTTCAAATGTCACCTTATCAAATAGGCCTGCCTTGAACATCCTATCCTAAACAGTACATACTCCATCTCCCTAGCTTTCCTACCATCACTCTCTTTGATTACTTTGTTTTATTTTCAGTTTATGCATTTTTTAAACCTGGCATATTAAATATTTTCATCATTATTTATTATCAATTTTCACTACACTAAATACTATACTTCATGAGATAATGAACATTTTCTATTTTATTCATTGTCATATTTTCAACACATATGCTAACACATAAAAACACAAAGATTGCAGAACATTACCTGTTTCATATTAATTTTAAATAAAATATTTATCTGGTACATTTTAAAGGTAGTTTTAGACTGTACATTTTCTCAGTAATCTTTAGCAAAAAAATCATTGCAGAGAGTTTGAAAGTATAGGCTATATATTTGCAACTTTCAGAACCTAAAGATAATCTAGATAAGATTATTACAAAACTTATCTTGGAGACTGCTTATAAAACCAATATCTTCTGTATTTATTGATATGAAAATTTCCATGAATGTGATATGAATAACATAAAAGAAAGAAAAGAAGAGAAAAGGAAAGAAAACCAAAAAAAATAATGTTTAGACATGTAGATTTAAACGAATTAAAGATTTGTCCTGTGAAATGTAGCTAAAGCTTTTATATGAAACCTCTTAATCATCTGTAACAGCATTCAAATAATTGCTTTAAAATTTAGAGTAATATTTTTCAATTTTAAAAATATTTTTGTACACAGAAAATATTCTGTATATTCTTTCATAATATTTTTATAGCACATTCTGGTAAACTTTCGGGGATGAGGTTATAGAGGGTGACAGTAAAAAAGTTTAATTTATATCATAAAAATATTCATATAAAATTTCAAATTAAATATTTTCAAACATGGTAATGAGAAACTGAGGTTTGTTCTGTGACTGTAACTTTTAAAATCAGTTTTTATAGCTGATATGGTTACTGTGGTAGCTTGGGGTATGTACCCCATAGAAATGGCTTTTTAAATGTAATCTATTAAAAAAAAAAAAGTAATCTATTCCTATGACTGTGAACTCTTTTAAATAGGACCTATGTATGAGATTACTTCAGTTACTATCGGGACAAGCTGAATTAGGATGGGCCTTAATCTTATTATTAAAGGCCTTATAGAGAAAGGTCACAAAGAGAGAAAGTGAGAAGGACCAGGAAGAAGCTGGAAGCCAAAGGAAACTAGAAGAGAAAGGAGAAGCCAGGAAAGGCTGCATGGGCATTGTTGTATGACAGAAAAGCCAAAGACCAAGTATCCCTGGCAGGCAGACTCATAACGCCATAGTCTTCTGGGAGAAAGCATCGCCTTGATGATGCCTTGATTGTGGATTTCTCCTAACATCAAAACATTAAACCAATAAGATCCTGTTCCTTAAGCCAAACCATTGCATGTTATTTGATTTTGCAACCAGGAAACTAATACAGTTACCCTCATTTTTTAACTCTTTATTTTGATATAATTTCATTCTTACATAAACATAGCAAGGATAGTACAAGAACTCCCACAACCAACTTTTACTTAGATTCACCAATATTCCACAATTTGTTCCACTTTTTCTTTGCCTCCTTCCCTTCCTTCCTTTCTTCCTCCTTTCTTCCTTCCTTCCTTCCTTCCTTCCTTCCTTCCTTCTTTCCTTTCTTTCCATTTATAAAAATAAATGTAATTGTATTCTGAACCAAGGGCAAATTGGTGGCATCATGCCCTTTTACCACAAAATGCCCCAGTGTGTATTTTTTTAAAGACTGAAACATGCTTTTTTATAGCCACAGTAAGTTTACATTCTAAAAACCCAAGAGAATTTTATATTGTTGTATCATCTAACTCAGACCACATTCAAATTTCATGAACATTCCCAGTGGGACCCTATTTAGCTATTTACATTACTGAATTCAGGATTTAATCCAAGATCATACATTGTAGTAAGTTTTCGTTTCTTTTTGGCCTCCTTTGATCTGTAATATTTCCTATGTCAGTCACTGCCTTGAAAATTCTGAAGCCTATAGGCCAGTTACTCTGTAAATTAATCCTCAATTTTGATCTGTACCATGTTTCCTTATAATCAGATTGAGGTTATACATTTTTGCAAGGAATAATACAAAGCTGATATTGCATCTTCATTGATAGCATAACAACAAAAAAGCACTGGAGGGGAGCGGATGTAGCTCAAGTGGTTGAGTGCCTGCTTCCCATATATGAGGTCCTGGGTTCAATTCACAGTGCCTCCTAAAAAAAAGTGCTGAAAACACATGGAAAATGCATTCATAAAATGAAAATATAATTATAATTTACAGTTCCTCCTTTAGGTCAGTCATTTTTGGAGGGGGTATCCACATCAAAATTGTCAATTAGATAGATATGGTGTCCCAGAATTTTTTAAAAATTACTTCAATTTCCCAGGTTTAATTTGACTATGAGTAGTTTTGAAACATGCAAAACTGTCCAAGATTTCCCCCCTATATAGTTTCTTCTCATTCTGTTATTCTATCTTTATTTTTTCATTTATATTTTAGTTTGTTTATTTTCTTCTCTACTTACTACTTTCATTTATTCACCTGAAAGGCAAATGACCATGAAAAGCTAAATAGTTTGTATGTTTTGCTGTCTGTGTATATTTGAGTATGAATGTTTGTGTTGTTGCTATGAAAGCGTAAATTAGAAAAGTTTATGATGGATTCTATTAAATATGTGACCCTCTTCTTGTGGGACTCCAGTGTAAACCCTGCAATTCTTAGTCTCACAAGAAGGGGAAAAAAGTGAGAACACAGAAAAGTAGTGACATTCTATTGACTTTATTTTTAAATCTTTTTCCACAGGAAGTAAGTTGGGTAAGTTTTACCCAATTAAAGAATTACAAGCATATTTGAAATGAAATGAAAGTCTGTAATGGCCACTAAAGATGCATTATATTCTAATAAACAGAAACTAATGAATAGAAAAGTTCATGATATAACCTTTGGCAGATACAACAAAGGTGCTGCTGCTAAACTGCTCTGCCCTCTTGTGGCACAAAAATTTCCTTGACAATTTTAACTTGGAAATCTATACAACTGCTCTATTCAGACAACTCAAGTAGAAAGAGAAAAGTTTCCTGCTGCAATATGGGTTCTCCGTACTTCCACTATCTGGAAAAAAATGTTCTGGGCAATTTTTAAATGCCTATCATAATTTCATTCATTTCATTTACACAATACAACTTTAAATAAAATAATGCCATCCTATTAATCGGCTTCAAACCTGGTTCCTCTTTTCTGCCCATCACTCCCATAAAATGTGTTGTTTCTCTGGTGTATTTGTATTTTTATTTAGTCTTGATATTATACATTATTTTACTTTCCAAACACTTAGAGTTAAAAAGTTCTGTTGCTGCAGCTTTTCATACACCAATCATAGTGAATATGTCAAGGCCCTTTGTAATACTACATAGACGACATCCCACAAATAATCCTTCAGTTATCTTAACACAAGCAAACAATGAGAAAAATACAGTTTATAATATAAGCACATTTTTAAAAGTCTAATTTAAAAATATGGAACATCTTAAAGACAAATTATTGATAAAGTGGAATGGATGGTCTTGGTAGAGTGAGTTCCCTTGCCCTGGATGCATTCAAGAGGAAGAGCTGGATACCTATGTGGAAATGTGCTAAAGATGAATTAAGTATTTATTTAATATTTTACGGATGCTCAGAAGTTGAAAAAGTTATTGAGTAAAGATCTTTTCTCTTAATAATACAAAGTGCACATTCAAAATTGGGAAATAGAGTTAACAGACAGCAATGCCTAAAAGGAGCTCTCAGGAAAAGAACAAGTCAGACTGATGTCAGGAAATCTTCCAGGGGCAGTTTAAAACACAGGAAAAAAGTAGGTAAATCAGGTGTATTACATATGGGGAGTCAGGCTTATACCCTAAGGATGGTATGACTTGAGAGCAGAGGATACTGTAGAGAAGAAAGATTATTGGTTCATAATTATCTGAATTAATCTAACATGTATCTTTCTCCCATACAGAAATGGTGCCTGGACACTCAACTTCTCTGCAAATTACTTAATTCAAATAGCAATCCACATCCTCATATACATTGCATGTCCTTCCCACATAATCAGATACTATCATATTTGATGTATGTACCAAGTTAGTCAAACCATTCCTCAGTAAGCAATAACATTCTCAGGCCATCCTTTGACTTCTGAGGTAATTTTAATACTCCATAACTTTTTCATGGCATTTTTACTTCTGCATGCCTTAGTGTGTAGATGAATGGGTTGAGAAAGGGAGTTACAATGGCATAAGATACTTCCACCATCTTGTCCATGGAGAAAGTGGTTGGGGGATGTGTGTACATGAATGCATATGGACCAAAAGATAAGATGACTAAAGTGATGTGGGATGTACAAGTTGAGAGGGCTGTTTTCCTCACTTCTGCACTGTGGTTTCTCAGAGAATACAAGATGACAATGTATGAAATTATAAGAAGCATGAAACTGCTTGAACAAAGGGCCCCACTATTTAACACCAACAGCAGTTGATCACATAAGTGTCCATGCAGGCAAGTTTCAACAAAGGCTGTAAATCGCAGCAATAATGATCAATCAAATTGGGTCCACAGAAAGGCAATCTCAACGCCAGGGCAATCTGAGCTATAGAATGTATGAAAGACCCTCTCCAGGCAAGAATAATCAAGATGGTGCAGACCTGCCAGCTCATGATGATTGGGTAACATAAGGGCTTACAGATGGCCATATATCGATCAACAGCCATGAATATGAGAGCAAAGATATCCATGCAGCCTAATAAATGTAATGCAAAGTCTTGTGTCATGCACTCATTATAGGATATAATTTTCTTTTCAGAGAGAGCATCCACAATTAGTTCAAGGGGCTGTGGAATTTGAAAATTAGACATCAGCAAAAGACAAGAAAAATAGGAAGAAGTACATGGGGCTTCCAAGTATCCAAATGAACTTACAGGTCACAATAATGAGCAAATTCCCCATCCCGGTTCCTGCATAGAAAATTAAGAAGATTAACACCACCATTTTTTGCCTCAAAGGATCTTGTGTTAAACTTAACAGTATGCATTCAGTTACATTGCTGTTTTGATGCATTGTTTAAGTCAATTTGGGGAAAGCACAGGTTACAAAGAGTTCATCTGAAAGGAGAAAACAATTAATTTTATAATAAAGCACATTTGGAGATTGAATATATGCTTGATCATGGAACTGCTCCTTATCAATGGGTAATCAGTTACCTTTCAGTGTATTGATGTTGTTCTGAATGAAATAAACTTCATAATACTTATTAAAACTATTTACATGATAGCATAGGAAAGTGCAATAGGAAATAATAAAAAATAAATGACCTTTCAGACATGACAAACATTAATTTTCTGGATTCAGCACAAGTAGATAATTTCCTTATCTGAATTTCTTTCTTCAATTTTCAGCAAGGACCTATCAATATTAGGGGTAGTGTGTTACAAAAATATAGACAATTTATGCATAATTTACTTTAGCTCTCAAATCTTTCTTGTTTCCAGTTTTAATGCAATGTCACATTCAGTTTTGTATTTTATCATACCATGTTGTCCACAGTTAAATTCTCCTTCTTATTCATTATTTTCTGGCTCTCTCATCAATATTTCCTAAGATAATGAAGACACTGAGACTATCTATAGTTAAGGAAAAGGAGAGGGGGCCATTTGCCGTAAATCAAAATATTCTTTCAAAATTCAGGTTTACAGTTTAAGCACCAGTGATGTGAAAAGTGAGCTGAGGAAGCTCTGAGTGATAGCTGAACTTTTTAAATAGAATTTTTGTCATTTCTATTATTGAGTGTCCCATATTTTTACTTCAAGGAAGAGAAGACAGAAACAGAAAGTGAACCTAAATATTTTTTATAACTAGCTATATGCCAGACACTATACAAGTTATTTTATGTTCTTAGGTATATTTATTTCCCCCAATAATAACATAGTCAAAAGCAAAATAGTGTGAAATTGGTAAAATATATTTGCAACAGAAAAGAATAATTTCTTCATTGATAAATAGATTTCACAAATCAATATTAAAAATGACAACCCAAATGAATAATGATCTACAGAACCATTTTTACAAGAGACATTTCTCTCTATCAAAATAATTAAACATATGAAAAGATATTCAATTTCATTCATAGTTAACTGCATAGAAATAAAAATTCCAATTAGATACCCATTTCATCTATTTTATTAGTAAAATGATCTTTTGATGAATGTTTGCTAAAATGTAGTGCTGGCAAAAGTGTGGGAAACTGTCAATCTCATATATTTTAGGTAGGAGTTTGAGTGGGTACAGTCTTTTATGGGGTGATTTCCAACGTCTATAACATTACAACTGCGCGTAGAAATCAGACCAGTGATTCAATTTCCTAGAGATGCACTTACTCACATGTACAAAAACAATCATTTCAGGCTGTGATAGTTTGTAGCTGTATGTAACCACAGAAAACCATATCCAGTGGGTAAAAACCCAATGTAAGTAAGGCCTTTTGATAAGACAATTTCAGTTAAGGTGTGACCCACCTCATTGAGGATGAGTCTTAATCCTCTTACTGGAATCTATTATAAATGGAATAAATAGAGAGAGAGAGAGAGAGAGAGAGAGTGCCATAGAAGCAACTATTCTTTAATATGTGCTCTTTTTTAATATTTGAAAATATATCATATTTATGCATTGCATTAAAAATATTTTTAAATTCTTATCTTAGCTTATGATGTCATCACATATTTTCTGTGGAATGTTACTGAAACCTCAAAACTGTCTTTTTCATAGGCAGTAAGAACAGCAATACACTTAAGGAGCTTGGGTAGGATAATGAATCAGATATAGAGGTAGTTCTGATTCTCAGTGCTCTTAACATCATACACCACTGCATTGTCATTAACTGTAGGTTCAAAGGCATTTTTGAAAGTTTTCCAAATGTATATTTTTGTCAAAACTTTTTAGCAAAAGGAAGTGAAAAAATGTTTAAAGTCTCTGTCAACTAATTATTAGGTAGAGATAGATAGATAAATGTATAGATAGATGCTAAACAGACAGACATGCACACAGGTTTAAAATTCATGTAATTGATATACAGTAGAATGATATGCAGTAAGAATGACTTGCATTAAAAAGAAGCAATATGAGGACATAGATTTCTGTCTATTTGTTCACAGCTGAATTTATGCATCTAGAATAAAAGTAGGTAATTAGTATTTATTGAATGAATGAAAGGATTAAAAAGGATTTCCTATAGTTACATATAATGTACTATACTATAATGTCCCATAAAATTGTGTATTCACTTTCCATTGAGGAGATGAGAAGCCTCAGCCTACCATATCCATGACATAAACTATCACTTCCATGAAGTATTGCTTGGAACACTCAAACAAATATTGCTATTTACTTCTTCTGACTACCAACTACCAATAACCCTCAATTTGAAATACACATTCCAATCAAGATCTACTGTATACATTTTATAACTTCTCATTTTAGATTGTAAATCACTCCTAGAAAAGTCCCTACACTTTCTCTCCTTCCACAGTGACTTGTATGCATTAGATACTTACCATTGGATTGAACAGATTGACTTTCTCTGAAGATTAATAAACGCAAATAAGTTATTTCCTAATAAAAATCTTACCAGTTTTATGCAGATGTTAAAATGCTCAGTTGTGCTTTTTTATTCCCAGGGTGATCTGGAAGCCACTTATTCAAATAAAAACAAAAGATGCTATTAAAATTCTGATTATCTTGGAAAAGTTTCTGTTTGACCTCACAAAGAGGCATAGGTTCTCAACTGCCTGGTAAATTGCTCTCAGTTTAACTACACATATTGAAATCTACCATCACCCAAGATTTTAACTGGGAAATGCTTCTTTTGCTTTCCCTGGAGGAGTATTTAACATCAATGAGACAAAATATCTGAGTCTTGAGAAGATCTTTCCTAAAGTGTCTCTTTTCTCCTAATTAAGAAACATGAACAGGATGTGATAAAGAGCTTAATCTTCAAGTGGACTTCTTTGAGTATGGGAAAATATGTGGCTTATTTTTACAATTGAAGGTGTTAATTTGGCCCCAAATTACATTTCTTGACTGTAATAAAAATATATGTTCAGCCATGCAGAGATCTTCATTTCTAATACCATTATAAAATAAAAAGAAACAGGACTCTTGATTTTAGGGTTGTTACAAGGAATGTAAAAGGCAAACTGCAACACATTTTAGTCAAAAAATAAAAAAGTATCCAATTTTTTTTAATTGGATAAAAAAAATCTAATTAAAACAACATCAAGTGCCATGCATGTACATATGCACAATGATAAGGATATATCAAAAAGACATGAGACCCAGCTGAAAGAGCTTCCAGTGTCCAAGGCTGGAAAAATATATGCAATAAACTAAATAGTATGGTATTGGACTTTAATCCACACTATTAAATTAATATCCATGAGTCCATACTGTTATAAACAAGTGATTCAATAAAAATAAATAAATGGGGAGAATAGACAAATCTCCCATATAGAAAAATTCCAAATGATTTATGTAGATACTACACTTCCAAGGAGGTAGACAATAATACTCCACTTTTTAGTATAGGATACACATAGTGACAAACTTCCAAAGAGTATAGTATGGAAATAGAGGGAGAAAGAGTAACTTTATTGTGGAGAAGCCTCGCAAACACTACCTCGGCAAAGTGGTCAAGGTTAACACCAGCAGTAAGTAGTCAGGGTGAGAGTGTATACTGATATGATATGATGAAATGGAAATTTCCCTTTGTGGTCTTCCTCCCAGAATTCCATAACCCCAATTTAATCATGACTTCACTGTCAGAAAACCCCAGTTGATTTACAATGTCCAGATTTGTCCCTTCCTTCTTAACACTGTCTAGGTCATCAAGAGCAAGATATCCCACTGTCTACTTGCCAACATGTTTTCTGTTGAGAAACTGGCTATTAATCTTAAAGGGGCTCCCTTGTAAAATGCATGTGACTTTACTCTTTCATTTCTCAGAATTTTCTCTTTTTGTTTGCCATTCAATAGTTTGATTGTAATGTGTCTGGACATGGTTCTCTTCAAGCTTTTCCTATTTGGTGTTCAATGTGAGTCTTGAATGTGTACATTCATATCTTTTGGTAAATTTTGGAAGTATTCTGATATTATTTCATTGAATATTCTTTTGGCCTCTTTTGCTATTTCTTTTCAATCCTGATCTCCTATAATGTATATATTTGTAAGCTTGATGATACCCTCACTGGTTTCCTAGGTTTTTAACTTTTTAGAATTCTTTTTTCTTTCTATTCTTCATCCCAATTAATTTCATTTCTCATTTTCAAGATCACTGTTTCTTTCTTATTTCAGCTCCAGTTGGCTATCGAAACCCTAGGAAATGTTTAATTTCAGTTATTTTGGACTTAAACTCCAGAATGTGTTTGGTTCTTTCTTCAAATTTCTCTTTTTTTGATTCTCGTTTTTGGCACTTAGCATTTTCCTGAAATCCTAAAATTATTTCTCTGTGTTTGCTTTAGTTCCTTCAGTATATTAAAGATACTTTTTTTAAAGTCTTTGTATGTCATGTCTAATGCCTTGTCTTTGTAGGTAGTTTCTGAAGGTTAATCATGTTTCTTTGCATAGACCATCATTTGCTGTACTTTTATTTGTCTTGTAATATTTTGTTCTACATGGTACATTTTAATATTTAATGTGTTAACTCTGGAATTTAGTTCTTGAGCTGTGTGTTTCTTAAGTTTGTATCCAGATAGAGATATGACAGAGATAATCATCATTACCAGTTGCCAACAAAAACAAATTAATTAAACCAAAAAACACCTTCACAGTCTTGGAACATTATCAGGTTCTCTCATTCAGAGTTCAGGCCTCCTACCAAACAAGTCAAATTGAATTGAAAATGTGTGGCTTCTCTGTCTTTTTTGAGATTATGTTTTGTTGTGAGCATGCACTGGGACCTTGGGAATTCCCCTATTCAAAAGGACACAGGTTACCCTCCTATCCCTGTGGAAAAGACTTTTCTTCTTCCTGGTTGGTCTATTGTTTGTCTTGAAGTCAGTAATAATTTCTCCCTGGCTGCTTTGTTTTGATTGTTTCCAAATCATCTTTAGTTGTCCACAAGCTGCTTATGCCTGGAAGGCAATTTCTGGTAAGGCAAGCCAGAAAGGGGTGCTTGGTTCAGTTCTTCATGCTGCCTCCCAATAGTATGGCACCAATATGCATGTACCTTAGTACGTACATAGAGTTATGTTGCTCAGCTTTGAACAGAACTTGTGACCCAAGTCAGAGCACTTTCTCCACTCTGTGCCAGAGAGAGATGGAGGAAGGGCAAGAAGGGCACACATGTTTATCCTACCTCTTTTTTTATACAGAGAAGTTGTAGGTTTACAGAAATATCATGTAAAAAAATAAAGGGTTCCCATATACCCACCAAAATTTATAAGTTTTGCATTGAAGTAGTAAATGTTATAGTAGATAATTAAATGTTCTTATAATTGAATGATTAGTTATGGTTCAGAGTTTACATTATTCACTATTGCATTGTTCATTCCTATGTTGTTTTATCATTTTTGTTCTAGCATCATATATACCACGTAAAATTTTCTTAAAAAAAAAAAAACTTCTTTTTTTTTTTTAAAAGAAGGTACCGGTGATTGAAGCTGAGACCTCATACATGGAAAACAGGTATTCTAATCACTGAGCTACACCTGCTCCCCCTAAAATTTTCCTTTTCAATTACTTTCAGATATATAAATCAGTGGTATTAACTACATTCACAATATTGCATTAAAACACCCAATATGCATTACAAAGACTTTTCCATCAGTCTAAAAATACAGTACTAATTAAGAATTAACTTCCTATCTCCTACTCCTACTGCCTGTAAGTTGTTTTTTGTTTTTTTTTTTTTTTTGATTCAGCACCCAGTTACTTCAACTCTTTTCCTGTTTTCTGATGGTGTGAGGCAGATGGCTCTGCCAGTTTTTGTTAGTTGTTCCAAGTTTTTCTAGGCTACAGGAACCTGAAACAACTTATGCTGATATCTTGATCAACTAGAAATCTAATTTATTGATTTTTTATCGTCTTTTCTAATATATGTATTCTTTTTTGTACATTTCCCTCCATAAATAAAGTTTTCTGCATCCTACAAAGTTTGATAGGTTGTATTTTTATTCTCACTTAGTGCAAAATATTTTTAAAATTTCTCTTCAGATTTATTTGTGTCTAAATATGTCTATGTATTCTGTTTATTTTGTGTGTTTTTTTGTCATACATTAACTGAAATACTGCCTTGTATACTTATTAATAGATTTTAAACCTTCTACTGTGCATTTACCTGTTTCATCATTTAACTTTATTCAAATTTGCTTCATTTATATGTAGGCTTTATTATTAGATATTGGTCTCAGTCAGAGTTTTATAGAAAACAGAGGACACAGGGAAATGGTATAATTTAATGAAAGTATGTATTAAGAGATTGTTTTCAGTAGATATGGAGAGCTCTATGAAAACCAAAAGAAATGTCAAGTACCTGTAGTAATAAGAGTTGAACCTGACATCTGTTAAATAGAGTATAGCAGGTGCCCAAATGGGGTGAAGAAAAGAGATGGGTGATGAAAAGAAGAAATAAATATTGTAAAATAAAATAAAAAAGAAGTGTGACCTTGGATGGGGCCATGAGAATTTTTTGCTCTGAACTAAGCCCTGCCATTGACTCAAATCTGCTTTAATACATTCTACTGACATTCCCCAACCCCTAAGCCCAAGCAATCAAACAAAACACATGTCAACACAAAAAAAAAAACAAGTTAAGAAAACAAAATTTATAGTACACTGAAGTATTTTACTAATTCTATTCATAGCCTAATAATGGATACTTAGTTACACAAAATGATACTTAGTTTTAAAAAAAAGGTATACATGGCTTCAAAGTTTCCAAGGGGTGTTATAAATATTAAAAACTATTCAAATATGCATTCAAAAAGAAATTTTCTTCTGAATATCATTTTGCATATTGATCCAATTGAAGTATGTATATAGTTACATAGTTTATAATATGGTAAATATCAGTAGCTTCTGTCTTTGAGGAGATTATTCTAGGAAAGATTTGGTAAATGTTGTAACATCAAAGCAATCTCGAATCTTTCATATGATAACATTGAAGATGAACCTGAAGAAAGTAAAATCCTTAAATCCATCTCTGTAACCACTATAATAATGTTGGCTTTATTTCTGAAGTTGTAACTACATATGCATTGGATGCTGCAGTATGCCCATGGGAGATTATCCCTCTGGTAATTTTTGTGCCCTTTAACTCAAGATGTTCCCAGCTATGCTTCCC
>JAQZBX010048817.1:0-20091 GCA_029593785.1 Cabassous unicinctus
AAAAAAAAAAAAAAAAAAATTGCCCATATGTTTCCCTTGAGAGGATATGGGTATACAATATACAGGAAAAGTCTCCATGTGTACTCCCTTGTTATTCTTCATACTCTAAGATTCATGAGAAAATCAATAAACTCAGACTCCTGAAAAATAGTCTAAATGTGCCTGAATGGAATAAGGATATATGCCCCACAAACACACATGTGGACACATGGACAAAATTCCATCACAGCCCAGGCTCTCTCCTTGGCGGCTTGTTTTATTGTTACACACATTCAGGAGAGGAACCCTGTGTACTCAGTGAGAATATGATTAGTCTGGTACAAGAGTCTGCAGACAGAATGACAGTGATAGCAGTTCTTAATTTTCACCTTTAGAAGAAAGAAGGCAAATGCAGGAAGCTGCCTGAATGTGCTTGTTCTGCCTGCCTTACTATTCACAAGGGACTGAGGGGTCATGTTGAAATTTTTAATTCCATGCAATATGCTAAAAATGAGGTTATCACCAAACAAGCATTTTCAGTACCAATTAAAGGCCAGTAAACCCCACATGCCTTTTACGGGCTGATTGCTTTCCTCCAGGTGCTTGGCAAGGTGTGAATCTAGTTAGAGAGAACTAAGCCTGGAGATTTGATTTTGTGCAAATGGAATAATCGTAAATCTACCTTCCAATCACATTCTTAAGGAGATGATTCATAGGATAAGACCAAATTAAATTATTTCAGCAAAGGGTGGAGCTTCCCTATCCAGGTCAAATTTGCTACAAGGCTTCTTGGCAGCTCGCTCAAAACGATACCTCCCAAGCTCTTGAACTGTGCTCTTATCTAGAGTTTTGCTAGATTTCTAGATTGGAAAATACAAATTTTTATACTTATAATTTAAGAAATATTTTTATCAATGAAAATGTCAAGCTCCCCAAAGAGAAGTTGGTAATTTAATCCACCCTAACCATTCTTGTTTCCAAAACTGCTCTATAAGCTTATGGTTGTGAATAATCCAGTTGCTGAGGGAAGAGATTAACTGCATTTCACATCTACTGAAAGGAAATGAGAAGAAAATCTTTTTTTTTAAAAAAAAGGCATGTAAAATGTCTGGATCATATGGTAGCTGTGTGACTAACTTTTTAAGAAGCTGTCAAACTCTTTTCCAAAATGGTTGTGCCATTTTACATGTCCACCAACAGTGTATGGGAGCTCTAGCTCCTCCTTGCCAACGTTTGGTAAGATCAATCTTCATAATTTTAGCCTTCTAATAAGTGTGTAGCTTGCATTTGCCTGATGAATAATGATGTTGATAATCTTTTAACATGCTCATCTCCTAGATATTTACAAAAGATAAATGAAAGCACATATCCATGTAAAAACTTGACAAATATTTACAGCAGTTTTATTTATGATAGCCAAAAACTAGAAATGGCTCAAGTATCAATCAACAGGTGAGTGAATAAACAATCTATGGTATTACCCATACAGTGGAACACTACCCAGCAATAATTGGGAACGAACTATTGATACAATGACCTGAGTAAATCTCAAAATAAGTATGCCAAGTGAAGAAGTCAGACAAAGAAAGAGTCCACAAGGCATGAATCCATTTATGGAAAATTCTATGTAATGCAAACTGAAACGTTATGAGAAAAAGCAAATCAGTAGTTGCCTGAAAACATGGCAGTGGGGTGATAAAGGGCAGTTAGGAGGATTGCAGTGGGGTACAAGGGAACTTTTGGGAGTGTCACATGTGTTCATTATCTTCAATGTGGCACTGTATTCATGTCAAAACTCATCAAATACACTTTATTTTATTTTTTTTAAGATTTATTTTATTTATTTATACCCCCTTGCTGCTTGTGCTCGCTGTGTCCATTTTGCTGTGTGTTTTTCTGTGTCTGCTTGTATCCCTTTGTTGTGCCAGCTCACCGTCAGCTCAGTGGGCAGCGCGGGCCGACTTGCCTTCACCAGGAGGCCCCAGGAATGGAACCCAGGGCCTCCCATATGGTAAACGTGAGCCCAACCACTTGAGCCACAGCTGCTTCCCAAATACACTTTAATATGGGCAGTTTGTTTTATGTTAATTAACCTCAATAAAGCTATTTTTAAAATATTTTTTTTTAAAGGCATGTAGACACATTTCAAAAGAAGAAAATTATGAAGAGATCCAGTGAGAGAAGCAAATACAAGAATTAAAAGAGGAAAAGCACAGCCATTGACCCTCTATCTAAGATTAGTTCATAGCAGGTTTGACATTGTGATATTTGCTTCCAAACTCAAGTGCTGAAGGAAGACAGAACAATTTGTTGAAGCTCCAAAACCCCACCCTATGCTGAGGAGCCTTTTAGTTCAGACATACTTCTGGAACTTTCTGTCTTTTTAACAAAGCCCCAGATGCTTCCTCTGGCCCCAAAAATGCAGAGTCTGTGTCATTCTATCATTTACATATCACAAGAAGAAAAGCAAGGAGATCATGTTCTACAAATCATTTCTGGCATCTTATTTTGCTTCTACTCCAAAGTAATACGTTCATGGCCAGCAATATAATATGACCTCTTCTTAGCTGGGCAGGAAATAAAAAAGGATGGAGATGAAAATCTGTAAAGTTAGTGAAAGTTGCTCAAAGTGACTGTACAGAAAAGAATCACTGGCTTTAGAACCAGACAAAGAGCAGAACAGCAATTTTATTCAGCTTGACTTTACTGTTTAACATTGGGCAATTTCAATTCCCTAAGCTATACTTTCTTCACTTCTGAAATAATATGCCTTCCTCACAGATTTGGTGTGAGGAACACAGTAGGCATACAATAAATGTTTCTACCCTCTTCTCCTTCAATAACCCAAATTATATGAAAAGTATGGCAGGAAGGAATAAATTGTGTGAATAAGTTCAGTACATAACATGTACATATGGAAAAAATTGTACAGACAAAGAGAGAAAGCCATGGAAGCAAGAAACTGAAAGCAACGAGATCCAGAAAAAGGGAGAGATCAGCAGACACCACCATGTGCCTTGCCATGTGGCAGAAGAGCCCAGGATAGCTGACAGCCAGTCTTTGGGCAGAAGGCATCCCCTGGTGAGGCCTTGATTTGGACCTTCTCATAGCCTCAAACTGTAAGCTAATAAATCCCCATTGTTTTACAGCCACCCCATTTCATGGTATCTGCTTTGAGCAGCCTAGGAAACTAAAACAGCCAGCAAGCAAATTAAATATAGGTGGCATCTAAACATGCTTGGGACATCATGATGAAATTTCAAAGACCAAACAGCAATTGCATGTTTTGCCCACTGAATTCCATATAGCTACAGTTTCAGAAATATGCTGTTGTTTGGTGTTATATTGGCAAAAAGCTAAATTTGTTTTCCCGCGCCAAGCAATAACACAGTGAATTGCTTTTTGTTTGCCTCTCACCTAGAAAAGTATTTTAGAATATAAACTCTGAAAAAAATGTCAGGTGTTTTATAACTAGTCAAGTAATCCCCTAAGGTTGGACAGATACAAGGAAGAATGGCTACCAAAAAGGCTTTAGATGTGTGGCAAGAGCAAAAAAAAAAAAAAAAAGAAAAAAGCTGACATTTTAATATCACTGCCTGCTTTCTTTCAATAAGTAATAATGGAAGACAGATAAACACATTAACTTGGCTCTGTAAATGTACACAATGTCAAAAAATGTATGACATTAGATTTGAGCCTTCAATATATAGAGTAAATTTTGTGTATTGACTCAATCTACCATAGATTTTCAACATGATTTTTTGTTTTATTTTTTAATATATTTTTATTTTTTCTAAAAGATACTTAGATTACATAAAATGTTACATAAAAATATATAAGAGATTCCCATATGCCCCACTCCCCACACCTCCCACTTTTCCCCACATTAACAACTTCTTTCATTAGTGTGGTATGTTCATTGCATCCCATTTTGGAGCACAGCCATTAAGATGGATTACAGTTTACATTGTAGTTTACATTGTCTCCCACTCAATTACATAGCTTAAGGCAGAATATACAATGACCTGTATCTGTTGTTTCTATGTCATTCAGGACAACTCCAAGTCCTGAAAGTATCCTCATATTACACCTCTTTTTCCCTCTCCCTGCCCTCAGCACCTCCAGTGGCTACTGTCTCCATATCAATGATATAATTTCTTCCATTGCTAGAATCACAATAAGTCTATAGTAGAATACCATTAAGTCCACTCTCATCCATATTTCATCACCCAATCCTGAGGATTCTGGGATGGTGATGCCCACTCCACCTCTAATTGAGAGTGGGCTTCAATCCCATACAGCTGATAGATGGGACTCTCTTGCTCTCAGTCGTAGACACTCTCGGTTCCTTGGCATGGTGGTTGTCCATCCTCACCCCCTTGGTAGGTGTCCTGGGTGAGTCCAATGAACTGGAGAGTAGGTGTTGCACCTCCGCTGAGGTTCAGCAGTTGTCCAGCTGGCACATGGACAGCCCAAAGATTCAAGATTCTTGGGCATACACCTACCAACTCCAGCACCAAATATAGGTTCAAATAGAAGGGACAGAAGAGGCATCTGTAGAGAAGTCACAACTGAGTCCAACTCTGTCACTCTCAGGAGCACAAACTCCAAAGTAGGGACCACTGACAAGGCACCAAACTCTGGAGCTATCTGCCCTTACCATAGGACCTGGGTGTCTCCAGAGCCTTCAGGAGCCCCAGCCTTCGGGTTAGTATCTACTTTGGCAGTCTATGTGATCATGCTGAGATGTGCATAAGTGTTACCTCTAGGATGACCTCCAGACTCACTTTGAAGTCTCTTAGCCATATAAACTCATTTGTCTTTACCCTTTCCCCCTTTTATTCAATGTCTTTTTCCAGTTGTATTGTTCATTGGTGCTTGGTACTAATCCCTTGGTGCCCGGGAGGCTCATCCCCAGGAGTCATGTCCCACGCTGGAGGCAATGCATTTATTTGCTGAGTTTGGCTTAGAGAGAGGCCACATTTGAGCAACAAGGAGGCTCTCAGGAGGTAACTCTTAGATACCCTAAAACACTAGGCTAAGTTGCCATGTCAAGAACAAAAGCTTATAAGCATAGTCATCAATATCAAAGGCCCATCAATGGACCATCCTTCTTCACTAGTCATTGCCCTTGTACTCGGGGGATTGTTGCTGTTCCATTAGAGAATGTGACAGAGCTCCCCAGGATGGTAATTCAATACTCTTTCAGTTGTTGTGTGAATCTCCACTCACTGTGACAATGTCCCATGAACATTTGAACACATTTATATACCTTATATGGATGCCCAGGTGAACTTCCTCCCATCATGATTTTTTAAATCTCAGAGAAATATTTCCAATTTGAAACAACCTTATATCACCATTCTACGCCAAAATTTAGAAATTTCAATTTTTGTTAAGCAGAACAAAGAAAGATTAACTTGAGTTTCAGGCTGTATCATTTTATGTTAAAGAGTTGAATCAAGGGTTAAAAAAGGCTTCTGCCTTAATTCACCTAGATTCTTTTGAGGAAGTGACCACCTCCTCCTTTCTTATGAACCAGTTCACTCACTCATTGACAGAATTTGGTTCATCCTTTGGGAAAGTTGAAAGTAAAATTATGATATGATATTTTTTAGCATAGGAAACATAAAAGGGCTCCTTTAAGAAATGATTCTGGTGGTAACAATAGCTCTTCTGCAATGTTTCTTCCTGATTCTAATAGATTCTTTAATCTTTAAGAAGTCAGTTTGGGGCTCATGCAAAATCTTTTGAAATTTGATGTTTTTTATGTAATCATAAAAATGTACTAAGATGTATTTTTTTTTCTTAAAATTCCTCTCATGATTTTCATTTATGAGAAATGTGGTAATGTGATAGGATAAAAAGAGCACAAAGTTATAAAAGAACCTCCCTCAAAAAAGATTTTAGTAGCGCCTTCTCCCTGCCAAGACAAATAGCTCCTGATGAGATTTGATTGACAGTATGAAGTCTGTGCACCTGGGCTGACATTCTTGAATTAGAATTTTAATTAGCGCTAACAAGCCTGGAAATTCTTCAGCTCTTTAAATGGAATAAAATTTTCACAGTCTTGCAAAACCTAATTACAATATACAATAAAATTATAGCTCAGTTTAGTAACCAGTTTGTGAATACCTATCTGATAGTTAAAGGGTTTTAACAACATCCATTCAAATATATGTATTCACTTCATGAAAGAAAGAAAAGTGTCTTCACCAAGTAACTGGAAACAGTGTCATTCTGAGCTCATGAGGGCTCATCATTCAAAATGGAAGTTTTGGTGACTGAAAGCAGATATGCACTACTTTCATTCTTGTGCTTACAGATATGCAATATTTTCAAGCAGAAAGATCTAATTAATGAACAACTGGGTCTGGGCATCCCCCAATACCTCCTAGACTACTTATGTCAATGGCATATTAAAGGACAGTCATGTCTCAAGAAGAATGCCTGCTTTAACATCAATCTCATGTGCATTATTTTAATAACACAGAATGTTTTTGTTTGTGGAAACATTAGCAAAGCAAAGCATGGGGCATATGAATATTAAACACTGTTGAAAATGTGGCTATGAATTTCCCACCTGATTAAAGCGAACTGTCCACCATGATCTGGAAGCTCAGTCAGGGGCCCTTAACCCTCTCAGAATAGTGCCTTAAACCAAAAATTATTGTTCTAAGCAAGGGAAAGGTTTTGCTGCCTAAGTCAGAGAGATCTTGAAAACCAGGGAGGTGCTTAAAAGAACTGCGTAGGTCTAGTATTGGAAATGCTTCAGTCCATCTGAATTTCTAATCTGAAATAGAGAAAGTGTTTGTGGACTGTCTCTATTTTTTTTTTTTAAAATGCATATTTCAATTTTCTGGTAACATATTAGACATTCTTCTATGTTAAACACATAAAAACAAAGTCTAACCCATTGTTTTTAGGAGAATTCTGCAAAGGGTTACAGGGCAGCCCAAAGCTAGTTGCTTATGTAGTCCATTGTAATTTTCATGAATTCATAAATTTAATTACTGCCTGAAGAACCAGACTTCTACCAATGTTCAAGCTAGCTGCATCCAAGAAATTGTACACAGCATTCTGACAATACATTTCTCTAAAGGAAATCACAGAATTATGCAAAATGTATGTGCATTCAGATTCTGAGCCATAATTAATATAGCAAACCTGCCTGCCCAGTAGACTGTGCACCCCAGAACTGATGGTAAAACCAAAGCTAACAGTGAGAGAAGCATTTTTATATCAGATTCATTTAAAATTCACTGCAATCCTACTATGTGACACTGTGTGAGTGCATTCATCTATGGTACCCCTCTCCAAAGGACATGCAATTTAGAATCCATGAAATTGGATGTTGTAAACTCATTAACATGCAATCTACTGAACTACTCTTTCAAATGAGGAAGCATCATAATGCAGTTTTTGAGGCTGATACATAAAGAATGCATCAACAATTTCAAATGCCTGTACTCAAGCATGTTGATCCTCTCCTGGCTTTCTGAAGGCACGATAGGCTTTCAGGCTACATTAGCATCCATCCTCTGTGTAGAATGCCAGTCCCACATGTGATCTTCTACTTGCAGGGAATCTCCCTTTCCTGCATGGTTCAGCTCAATGCTACATCATGATTACGATCTTCCCTGAGCCTGGTGATTGGAATCAAGGTCGCTCCCCGTTGTGTTATGCACCATTTTGTACTTGCTGGAAAGCAGGGTCCATGGGTGAGACAGGGGAATGGGGAGGGAATGGATTTTTGTCTGTTTTTCCTGTTTTGTTCGTGCCTCCTTCCCTGGTGCCTAAAATAGTGATGATACATGGAAAGTTCTCATCAGGTGTTTATGAATAAATAAATCATAACCTTTCTCCAGGCTGCTAGACTTGGAAAAGGAATGCTGCGAAGACCTTGCTTATTCAGCCCACCTCTCCCCAGTGATTAGCACATACTAGGCATTCAATAAATACCCTGAATTTTACCAGCTCAAGTGGAGTGAGAGATGATCTGTTCCTTGACTGCAGCTCCCTGGCTTTTAATGCAATTCTCCAGCCCACACTGTTAGTTCAGTTGTTTGATTGTGAAACTATGATATTTGTGAAAAATATCCAAAGGTCACATTTGTTAATGGATGATGGTGATGGTAGCACAACATTGTGAATGCAATTAACAGCCTGAAATATATACCTGAATTTGATTAAAGGGGGAAATGTTAGACTGTATATATGATAACAGAATAAAATTTTTTAAAAAATCCAGGGAACTACACTACACAGTGAACCCTAAGTTTAACAATGGACTTCAACTAATAATACAATTACAAAAATATGCTATCATTAATTGTAACAAACACCCCACACTAATGCAAAGTGTTGGTTGTGGGGTAGTGCATGGGAATCCTGTATTTTATATATGATTGTTGGGTAAACCCACAACTTCTTTAATAAGGGGAGAAAAAAAAAAAAAGATCACATCATTGGCAAGGTCGTCATTTAAGATAGAGAGAGAAATTGTTGTACGAAGAGACCAGTAGTATTTCCCATTATTTTTCCCCTCATCAGGTGGCAGTGGTTCCTTAGCATACTTTGAACATCAGACACCGTGCTGTAGGTGCAATCATCTCAAAAGCCATTTGGCTCCGTCTGCACTCACCTCCTGCTCTGACATGGCAGGACACACTGTCATTTTTGTGGCACTGCTATGATAGGGCACTGCATATTTCTGAACTCCTATTTTCAACCAGCTGCTTCCTCACTCAAAATTCCATCCAACAGACATCCTCCTGACGGACATAGGGTTCACATGTGGTAATGGCAAATTAAAAGATAGCCCTGTTGTATTCAGCATAAGAGAAAGAAAAAGACTGATGGTGAAGACTCAGCCCCAGAACCTGGAATGGAGAGGAATTTTGATAAACTCTTTCATCCTTAGCACCAATTTTGAGAAATGGATAAGGAAAGACTGAAAATAGCTACTTTTTCCTTTTTTTACATTATTCTATGAAGCTCCTTGATCTAACCACTAAATTATTTGTTTGAAATCTTCAAATCACTTTAGAAAATTTATCACCTTTAAAAACAAATATTGTGATTTATTTTTGTTCAGTTTAGCTCTTCAGAAATTAGTTTCATAGGAACCAAACTTAACTACTATTAAAACATGCATTTACTTCTATACAGACAGAGGCATGGCGTTACTTTCTTTATTTCACATAGTTTATTCTGGAAAACAGTACTTTCCTATTTAGTTCCAGGTTTGCCATGGATAAACAATAAAGGCCTTGTGTCATTGAACAACTTCATTCAAATAGAAGGTTTTTTAAGTTCCACAAACCAGTTTAAAATTAAAAGGATATCTTGGGGATCCAAATAGAAAACTGTTTTATGAAACTCCAAATGGGCTGGAAATTCGAGATTAAAGAGCATGTGGTCGAAATGTACATGCATCCTTTCTCAATGCAAGCTGTCGTATCATGTGACCTTACTCCTTACATGTTCTCTTCTTTGCTTTCCCTGATATTTAAAGCTGGTCCTGTAAACTCCACCCTATGCCATGTATATGCATTTTTAAATTGCATTTATCTGTATAAATTCTTATTGGATGCCTTTTAGGTACCAGACTATACTATGCTAGGTGCAGTGAAAATAGACATATGAAAAAAAAAAAAAGATCTCTGCCATAGGAATTTACAGTACAGTGGGGTTGGAACTAAGGCAGGAAGCTAGCTATAAAGGATGCTGTAAACCATGGTGCCAAGTGTCAAAGACAGAATCTTACAGGGTTGGGAACAGGGAACAGGGTCTTTGGGAGCAGGTGGCATTTCTAGGCTGTGGATGTTGGTCAGAATTTGGGTAGACAGAAAAGAAATGGAAAGGTTTTTCAGGTGAGGGAAGAGTGAGCAAACAACACGAAGGCATGGGAACTCCAAGAATGTCCACCTAGCAGCCTGGAAAGCAGCATAAATCAGGTAGAAAAGAGACTAGGTGAAGATGGGAAATTTATTCATTACACCCTGGGGACTCAGCAAAGGGTGAGAGCCAGTTAGTACTCCCGGAATCCATTCCTGCTTAAGCCATTATATTTTAACCAATCCACCAGCCAGTGAGAATGTCTGTAGCTAAACACTGGATTCTAAACTCTACTCTATCTGCCGTTCACACAGAAACCAATGCAAGCTGTTGGACAGTTAGCGCCTAGTTCTGAAATACTCCAGTACACAGAGCAGGGTCAAGCACATTTCATATACTTGTTTTACAAATAGCACTCAAGGAAGCATATTTTATGATCCGCACCATATTATCATAATGCAAGACCAAAACGATGACTCTAAAGATGGTGAGATGAAACTATTTCCACTGGAAGAAAACAAAAGGCATTCACTATCAGTGTTTATCTTCAGTTGGATGGAACCCTGATATGTTAAGATGGACCTATTTCATTCCCTCTTAAAAGAAAGAAAAGGACAATCATATGCAATAAAGCATTTTCCACCAGAGTCTTCGTGACAGCTCTAAATGGCTTCTACATTTTAAATACCATGGTTGCAAAACAAATGTATAACTTCCCTTCAAAGCACACAGCAAAGCACAGCAGTGGGGGGTTGATTTTCTGCATAGAAATTATATAACCCAAGCAAGAAAATTCGATAAGTTTCTACACAGATGTCAAAAACTTGCTGGAAAATTGCAAGAGTAATGACAAATGATTGGAATGTACAGTCCCCACCTCATCTTCCCTGCCAGCCCAGCATTGCAGAACCCCGAGCACAGCCTCTGCTTTGCCCCTTAGGATGCAGAAATGGGGCTGAGAGGAATTCCTGTCTGCAGTTTCATTCAAGACAGACTCACGAGAACTGTGCAGCATCTCCTGGCAACACTCACAATAGGCTAAAAATTAGTGCTCTGGGGAGACAGGAGGCCTCACCAAAGTCTACATTTAAATTGATAAGGCAGCTTACTATGCCAAAATTTTCAAGAATCACAAATGTTTATTTGACTTGTGTATTTGGATAATTATTTCAAGAAACTAAGTTCCTCTTATGTATGCCATACGACAGATCGTAAGTATAGTAGAAAAAGCAGATGGATGGCATGTTAAATGTGTACTCTCACCTATCAGGTATAACCAGAATTATAAAGACTATATTAAATTAATTCTGTCTAATTCAGAATATAAGTCAAGTTCTATCAAGGTGCTGCTTGTTTCACAATAGAATAAAACTTACATGTGTTTCTAGATGAAACAAACACAAAATACAACATGCACACTCAGAGTTTAGAAAGCAGTTTTTGGTGAATTAGAATTAGTAGAAAGAACTTCTCATAAACGTAAACCCTATTGCTCCTCATAAATAACTTTAGCACATGACACCAGCATAAATGTTAAGAACTGCTGTGGTTTAAAATGCAAAATCAAATTAAGTTTAAAGTAATTTCCGTGATATAAGCGCTTGTGCTTCTCCATATGGAAGTGTAGATAGATGGAGCTATGATTAGAGAAAATGGCACATAGCGTTTGATTGAACCAAACAAGTCATAAAACCTCGTTCCTCTTTCACATCTTTTGTTTAATGTCCTCATGACATTCACAACCTCATTCCCAAGAGTAATTTTGTTTTAATCAGTGTTATCAGTGATAGGCTGGCATATTTAATCATGAGTATTGTAGCAAATCTTCTCTTTGCTTCAATAGGAAATTGAACTTTTTATTTTAGAAAACAAAGGATGCTTTCCCCTAATGATACATGTCATTAAATAATTTTAGCTCTCTTGGGTTTTTTTAAAGAGTTCAGTTCACAATTCCACAGTTCTTAAGGTACAACATTTCAACATCCTTCTTTTGAAGATACTTTCCAAACAATCATTCCTATTATAATTCCATTTCTCTCTAGTTTCTTATTCTAGTAAATCGGTCTGGTAGTTGATAAAAATGGGGTGGCTGAACAGTTTCATTGATTCATGCAGCATCCAATTCCTGGTGACTTTCTCAAGCCCTGCTGCCTTCATAGCTTTAGTAATTGTTCAGCTGTGGGATGCCTGGTTCCTAGTGGACCAATACTAGATCCCATCCATCGCACCTCACTGATTCATCCAGGTGAGCATTTCCCAACTTCCTGCCTCCGCCCACAGGTCCTGATTATTTCTCTTCTCCCCCTGTCGGAGCTGGCTGCAGTATCACACTCTGTTCATTTACATGAAACGTGAATCCCTCAGGTCATTTTAAGGTGCTGTAAATTGAAGGAATTCCCTAACTCATCAACTATTTGATTCGGAAACTCTACAACATTGGTTTGTGTGTTATTCATTATACTTAATGTTTTGGGGATTGTCATCAGCACCACTGGTTGCAAATGTGTCTCCTAAATAAATCAGGGTGATGGTGACGTGACTTCCACTGGGATAAAGTTCCTAAAGTTCCCAGGGTGTAAAAGCCAGTGCTGTCAAATTACAGTAGCCACTAGCCAATGTGGCTTTTGAGCCCTTGAAATGTGGATAGTCCAAACAGAGATGTGTTATGAGTATAAAATACAAACACTAAATTAACAAAAACTAACAAAGATTTATCTAAGCACATTATCGAGCTTAAAAACTTACCCAGAACTCCTAATTCTGACTGTCCTAATCCCCTGTTAAGCCCCTCCCGTCCTCCTCCTCTGTGTCCTAGGTTAGCCTAATGCCTCTTCTATAATGATAAGATTTTCCAAATTCTACTGAAGACCCAGTAGGTTTTGCGAAAGAATCCAATCCTATAATTCAGACTGAGGAACCTAGATCTCAGTCCTTTCCCAATTAAATCACATGACTGCTGGCGAACGTCATGGCAAAATCTGGATAGACAAAGCTAACTGGAAAAATCCCTTCAAATGACTTTTCAAAATGAAGAATTACTCACAAACTGAAGCATTAAATGCTGGCTAAGGAACTTCACGAGGTCATACCTGAAGTTTATCCCCAAATTATTGATTGGAGAAAAATCCAGCAATGTACTCCCAACCCGATGAGCCCATAGATAAATATTATGACAGAACCCCCCCCCCAAAAAAAAAACCTTTAAACAATTCTCAGGTCTTGACTATATTAACTCCAAAACCTCTACCCTATTTAATTCTACTTTTGTTAATGGCCTTTCAGAAGAACTAAGCACCACTCTAAAACATAAATAACTAAATTGGGCCACAATGGAACCTAATGGTTTAGTAAATCTTACAGATCAATTAGATCCTGTGTTTTAAAAGGCTGAGAAAAAGAAATCCTCCCAAGCTAAAACGGTACAAATACAATTAACACAAACCCTGAATCTCCAATTACAGCAGCTAAAGAGAACTAATAATCCCTCTAGGCACCAGGGTTCAGGGCATGGGACTTGTAATTACTGTAAATAACCTGGAAATTGAAGAGATTGCCCCAAGCTACCAGAAAACAGCAGCAACTCTCAATGCTCTTTGTCTTCTAAGAAAGCAAAGTGCCTTTCAGTGTGGCTGCTAGGGTTGCCCCAGGCAATTGTCCATGTCACATCTTTAGGCAAAATAGATCTGATAATTGGGAACAATTGGAAATGAGGGCATACTGGCTCAACTAGGGCCACCTCCTCTATTTTAAATCCCATATCCCTCAATAGCCCTCATCCCCTGAGTACAGAAACAATTCAAATGGTGGGAATCTCTAATAAATCCATGACTGTCTTTAATTCCTCCCAATTCCCTTTCAGTTAGGACCTTTACAAGGCTCTTATCAATTTTTATTAGTACCCTCTACTAGTCCTCCCTACTTGCCTCCAGGAAACTTTTTTGGAAATTATTCATAATATGTCTTATTGAAATACTAATAAAAAGGTAAGCAGAGGAAAGGAATATTTCTGGAAACAATCTCCTGAAATAGCTATGAAAATATATTGCAATTGTTTAATTTGTCCCAAGCATAATCCAGGAAAACCTTTCCATAAATTCTCAAGGACATTTTTCCTTACCAACTGGTACTTTTGAAATTTGGCAGTTGGACTTTATTCAATTACACCATCCCAAGACTAAAAATATGTTTTAATAATAATTTGTATATTGTCCCATTGAGCTGAAGCCTTTCCCTGTAGACAAGCTTCTGTTTCTACCATTGCAAAGGTATTATTTTTTTAAATTCCAAATTAGAAAATTCCCTTAGAATTTCACAGTGACCAAATATGGCCTACTTTACAACATTTTCTTTGTGCCTATCCCCCAAATCCTCGAGCTTAATAGAAAGGTCAAATGGTATAATTAAAACTCAAGGAGCTAAATTCATATAATCCTTCACTCTACCATGGCCAAAAGTCTTACCTACAGTCTTATTAAATCTAAGATCCACTCCCTTTGTAAAACATAAATTACCCACATTAAAAATTTTAACAGAGAGACCTATGAAAATAAACTCTGTAATACACGAGCCTTGTCTCATCAAAACTTTTTTTAAAAATCTAAGAAACCTTGGTAGAACAATCCTTTCACAGCATGCTCCCAGGAGACAAAGATATTCAGAACCACAATCTTCAGACTGGTGACTATGTATTAGAAAAGACACCTCCATAAACACGCTCCCGAGCCTCACTGGAAAGGACCATATCAGGTACTTTTAACTAACTTTTAAAGCACAACCTTCCTTGCCGCTGGAGAGATGGCCTAATTTGCTGCATAGATTAGCAGTCCCTGGGCCTCCTTAACCCCAAAATACATACCAACCCTTCTGGGGTTTCTAGCTTCATTCTCCTCAATGATCTTAACTTCACAGGCTCTGTGATTTTTTAAAAATTATCTTTTTGGTTCCCACCTTAGGAAGGGGAAGAGAGGAAGAAGAGTAGAAGAACTTCAAAATTTTAATACTGGCCTCTTGTCACACTAGTTGTAGGAGAAGAAAAACCGTACTCCTTAATTGTAGCATCATTTTAACTTCTCTTCCTGAGAGTTTTATTTTTTTAATGATGTAAAGAAGCTTATTTTAAGTTGCTTGGTTCTGACAGCCTAGAGAGGTAATTGGTCTTACAATTTTATATGTATATATAAATGTATATATGTGTGTGTATATATATATATGTATATATATATATATATATATACACACCCAGGGAAGTCTCTTCAGGGAAGTCTCTCATGAAAGAAGCTGGTCTACAAAAAGCAATATGAATTCTTATGAATAAAATCAACTGTTATAAAAGTTTTTATTAAAATAATTTAACTCAAATAATACAACTGCAATTATAATAGAGCAAAGATGTTTTATTTTGTTTGTTTGTGTTTTTTTTCTCAAACACTAAGGCTGGCTCCCTGCTGATGTTTAACCATGTCTGGTTTGGGTGAATGTGTAAGTGGAACAGAATGGTACTGCTAGTGAGTTTCTGCTAACTAGTTACTTAAGGAATAATTTAATTTTGCAAAAATTATAATAAGGTATGCTATAAAAGACCGTACTTGGGCATGGGGTGCTTTTCTTTTTCAGAGTTGCAGGAAGTGTCAGTAAAGAGTTTGGGTACAGGGTCCAGCTGAGGCTTCCACCCCTCACTGAGCAAAACTCATTCCTGTGGAAGAGACTTCTCAAGGGATTGGCTGGAATCTGGGCTGCATAATTTTAAAAATAATTTAAAAGGGAAAGCCTGTGAAATTAAACATCAAAATTATCTATAGATTTATAGATGTAGTTTCATATTTTAATTATTCTAGCTTTTGCAATTAAGAGAAATACTTCCAATTAGTTCATCTTCTTTTATCATAATTATTCATGCACTGTCTTAAATGCATTTATTAGATGACTAGAAAAATTGAAAACAAATGAACTGAGTAGTCAGCTCAAGCAGCTAGATAAAAATATGAAATAAGGGAAAGTAAAATATTAGAAACAGAAGTTTATTAAATATAAAACAAAAAAGATCTCATCTGCTTTTTAGTGATTTTTTTTCATATTATTTGAAAATATATGGGTATATTTGTCATTTTAGTATTGATTTATATGGGTTTTGTATATGATAAATTTTTGATCCATTGTTATATAGGTTATAAACCTTTTCCTTGTATTTAGTCACCTTTCTTTGATTAAGGTATGCTATCTCTCACCGATGACATTTAAGATTATGAAGTCAAATTTTGCCAAATTGAAAGAGAATTTTAAAGATACTTCCTTCCTCTAGAACATCCTCAGACGTAGTCATCATAGCAAAATTTGATGATTCTTTTCTTTTGCCATGTAATAATGATTCTTTGAAAAACTGAAAAGGCGTTGTGAAAATATACACTGGAAGGTTATTTAAGAGTAATGTGCCTTCTGAGTGGGCAGAAAATTACAAGCATTACAGAGAGAGAGAGGGAGAACAAAAACAACACAAAAAGGCAAGGAACGGAAATGCACCTACTGGAAAAGTGTAAAGCACTGGAGTTATTTTAATCACAAAGAGGAAGCTAAGGAAACACTGAACCTCTGAGCTGTCTTGTACGCTCTCTGTAACTGAGTAGACATTTCAAGGTCTTGTGTTGGATATTCAATAAATACTTACTGAGGTAGAGCTCATATTGATTGTCCAATTATCCACAGCAGTATTTTAATTCTGTAGGTAAAAGGCAATCTAATCCTTGAGGAACACTATGGAGTGTTTACTTACATGTTTATTCCTAACGTTAATAAAATATTTAAATCCTTATAAAAGATTCTGCTTTCACATCAAATAAACACACACACACAGAGTAAAGAAGGATTTTAAAGTCAACTGCTTGATTTTTTTGCAGAAATGAGGAGTAGGATTTTTAACAATACTTAAATATTATAATATTTAATATTAGGCCACTACACTTTCTTTCATATTAGACCGTTGGACTATAGTTAGACTTTTCAAATCGTTGAAATGTAACTGATCTTACCTGTCAAGTGCCAAAATAGCCAATTACCAAAAATTTGAATACTTCTTCTGCCAGTCTTTCAAATCAGTCTTTAAGGCTACTCGGCAATGGTTTTATAGGTTTTTTATAGTTAGCTACTCTCTGACTTTAAGATTATGGCAAGGTACAAAATAAAGCATTCCACTTTATTTCACTCTTTTATATTGTAAAGTCAAGCATTGATGTAGATCTGTAAAACTTAGTTGAAGCTTAGTTAGTTCTCATATAGATTTTCCTTATCCTTATGAACTTAAAAGAGTTTCCTACTGGTCAATCCAGTAAACTGTTCTCTAAAAGTGGTACCAAAGAACATTTTTATAAGATTATTTCCAACAATATGTTTCTCCATAGGTTAGGAGTTTAGCCTAAACATCTTTAAAATGTTCTGAATTTATTCTTCCTAAAGTTGATACAAAGAAATATCTCTAGCCTTAAATATTTCCCTTAATGCCTAAGAAAACTGAAAGTAAACAAAGAGATTCATCTGAAGAAATTAGGGAAGATATACACAAAGGAAAATTCAGTTATATTATGGGATAGACAACTGGACTGACACTTTGAATTAGAACTAAAAATCCTAGATTAATAAATATGCATCTTATTTAAATATATGTATCTTATTTAAAGTGTCAATAAGCACATAAGAAATAAGGAATTTTAAGACCATGGGCCAAGAAAGGAAGGCAGCCAGAAGTTAGGCTGAGCTCTTACTCTGGGGGCACTGGATGAATAAGCTAAATTTATTCTTTAGTTTTCAAGGCCCACAGGGTAGTAGAAAAGGACAAAAGACAAGGATCCACACAAGGTGAGAAAGCTAAAGGAGAACCTTCCTTCCACAAGGTTAGAAACCCAAACTGGCTGTCTATTCAGTCTAAGTGTGAATCGGAATTTCCTCCCCTCCCTGTCATTCCCAGATGACCCAATGGAAAACTACTAATTGGGTGGGGAGTTCGAGGTTCACTCCTGAGAGTTTAGAATTATAAGGAATCTCATATATAAGTGTGCAGAGTGAATTCTATCTGGCTAGTAAAAAAAAAAACAAAAAAAACTTAAGGTAATAAATGTAAAGAGATTCTAAACTAGCAGTAACCCAAGCACCCAAAGTAAACACAAATCCTATGTTGATAAGCCTTGCCATCATCTGAGACTTCAAAGGAATGCCTACCTCAAAAAATAAGACAAAAAAAAAAGAAACTACTAGCAAGAATAGGCTGAAACATTTGAGAGCAGAAATAAAATCTCCGAGACTCCAGACAATGGAAGCATAAAAATCAGAGCTTCAAATGGCTATGGCTAATATATTTATATGACTAAAATACAACCTTAATAAAATAAATGCGAGAAATATGAAAATCTGAAAAGTGACCAAGTAGATCTGAAAAAGAACAAAATAGACATTCTAAAATTAATAATACAGTAAGTGAAATCTAAAATTTAAAAATAAAATTTAATAGAAGATTAGATGTAGCTGAAGAGGAAGTAAATGAACCAGTAGATTAATTTTAAAATATTATAAAGTATTCATTACAGAGTTTAATTTACACTTCAAGAAAAATGGAGTCAACATATTTTCCTTAATCCTCCCACTAAGCACAGCTAAAAACTCAACTATGTATATGTATACATATATGTATATGCATGTGTATATATATGTCTATGTGTATATGTATAAATATATGTGTTTGTGTATGTGTATGTATATGTGTGTATGTGTATGTCTTGCCTATGCCTGTATATGTATATGTGTGTATATATGTGTATATGTGTGTATGTGTATGCACGTGTATGTGTGTGTATGTGTATATATATGTGTGTATATGTGTCTGGGTATGTGTGCATGTGTAGCGTGTGTTTGTGTTTGTATATGTATGTATATGTGTGTATGTGTATGTATATGTGTATGTATACAAACATAAAAAAAGACTAAAGAGTAGAGTGAAAAAGGTGGCTAGAAAACTTGGGACCTGAAAGATGAATTGATAGTGGGTTCCCTGGGTTTTCTTTTTGCCTCATTTATCATAGACTAGATGCCAAGGCACCAGCAACCCAGAAATTTCAATGGGCACAGATGAAAAAGCCTGCCCTCTCTAGCCCAAGGGCCAAGAAAGGGACAACCTACTAAAGCAGAAGACTTTTAAACAATAGACATATTACTCCAGCCAAGTACAGTAGAAAGAGCAAGCTGCAGCACAACCCCAAATTATAGAAATGAACAAAAAATTTGTGGTTCACGGTTAAGAATGGTGAGAGGTGGGATTATGATGATAAAGGGGTAGCACGGGGAGAACTTTGTGGTGATGGACTAGTTCTAAATCTTGATTGCAGTTGCTACACATATCTACACATGTGATAACTTGACATACAATCATATGCACACACTGTGTCAATGTCAAAGCCTAGCTTTGGTATTGCCCTATAATTATGTAAGATTCAATGGTAGTATGAATATTCTCGCTGACTTGATTTTGTGATAATCAGGGTAGGCTAAACATCCGCTATATTAGAAACCATGCATGTGTCCCCAGATATAGTTTTTCTCCCTAGGTCTGGTTTTTGGAATGCTGGTGATAAACTAAGCCTGATTTATTATATGACCATCCTATATGGGAAAAGACTGTAACTCTGGGTATCTTTGGTCAACCTTAAGAGATATAGCAGGGGGACAGATGTGGCTCGGCTGGTTGGGTGTCCATCTCCCATATGGAGGGACTTGGGTTCGATCCCTGGGACCTCCTGGTAAAAATTTGAAAAAGAAAAATACAGAAGGTGCGTGGGCCACCAGGCTCCATGCACAGGTGCGCCACCAAGCCCAACAAGCGGGTGAGCCACCAGGCCCCATGCGCAAGTGCGCCACCAGGAAGCAGGTGAGCCGTCAGGCCCTTTCTGTGGGTGCGCTGCCAAGCCCTGTGAGCCACACAGCAAGATGATGACGTAACAGGAGAGTGACACAAGGGAGAGCCAAGATGAGACGCACCGAAAAACCAGGAACTAAGGTGGCATAGGTGGTAGGATGCCTTTCTCCCACATCGGAGATTCCGAGGATTGAATCCCAGTGAAGGCAGGATGAAAAGGATGAGAAGAGAGGGCAGGAAATGAACACAGAGAGTTGGCCAGTGAATGGACAAAGAAACAGCAAAAACAGGGGGCAGGGTAAAAATGGATAAAAGTAAATTAATAAATAAATAAATCCTTAAAAAAATGTATAGGGGAGGAAGATATGGACTATTGTTGG
>JAQZBX010048818.1:0-20092 GCA_029593785.1 Cabassous unicinctus
AAAAATTCATTCTATTCTCTGTCAGTTATGCCAGAAGTTTCCAAACTATCTCACTTCTTAGTGTCTAGTACATTTTTCAGTGTACTCTTAGGTCAAAAGAAATGCATACCACTTCTAGTTATTAAGTAATTAGGTGCAAGCAATTTAGTATTTACAGCCTACTAACAACTTAGTAACTGTTTGAAATAAATAACACACGTGAGTTAAAAACAGTTCGATTTCATTCTCATATAACCACAATTGCTTACTAATGGGATGTGTGCACCTACTGAGTACTGCACTACTTCTCTAACCTTGGAATCAAATTGGGCACTTCCACCCTCACTTCCTGATAAGCATTGAGTTTTGCATTTATTTCCTGTTTTCACAGTAATTATTGTGATAAACAGATAGGAAGTCAATTAAAGGAATGTAAGACAATCTAACAAGGAAACTGAATTTCCTGGAGGTAGTAGTTTGCACCATGTCTCATGGAAACACACTGTGTTTCCCTTGAAATTTTAAGATATTGCACAATGCCCCCCTGAGTTGTCTGCAGAGCCCTAAGGTGACTTGGTACAGTTTGGGAACCATGCGGTTATATGTTTTCACTTTTGTTTTGTATTTTATTCTTTATAGGTAATCCTTTAATCTATTTGTAAATTTTTGTACTTTCAATAAATTGAGGATATACCATTTCTCTTTAATAGCCAGACTTTCCAACATCACTGAAAAATGTTTCTCTTCTTTTGGCTAATAATATTTGCTTTATCATATATCAAAATAAACATAGACTACACACATCAGAATCACCTTGGGCGCTTGTTAACAATGATAGATTTAGTCAGAATACCTTCACATAGGACTCCAGATCTGGACCTTTTAAGCAACATCAATAAGTGATCCTTGGGGATCCGAAACATGATAACAATTTTCTTGGAATCTGTTTCTGAGCTATTCTATTCCACTAATCAATTAAGTTTAGGTCGATTTTAATTGCTATAGTTATATAACATGTTTCTTTAGCAGAAAGTAAAAGTCTGTTGCCATTACTTTTATTAAAAATAGCTTTTTCCACTTATTTTGCAAATGAACTTGAAAATCTCTCTCTCCCTCCTCCTCCTCTACCACTCTCTCACACAAACATCTCAAAATATTATCATAGTTTTCTTCACGTAAGATTCAGATATTTTTAGTTGGAACTATTATTTCTAAATATTTAAAATTTTCTTCATGTGATTTGGGATAAATACAAACATTTACTTTCAGACATGTGTTTTGGGAAGTTAATTTGAGTTTTCTAGATATATAACCACAAAGGACTTAAGTAATAATATTTTTTATTTTTTCAAATATTTGTACTTCTTAATTTTTCTTTTATGCCAGATTTCTATGAGGGAACTTCAGAAATTAGATAAGGAACATCTTTGTCTTGTTGGCATTCATGCTGGTGTTTTCCGGTTAGGGAAGTTGTTACTCTTTATTTTGAGATGTTATTAAGCAGGTTACGCGAGTGTATGTTTGTCTTGTTTTTAAGTTATGGCTTACAAAGCTTATATATTTCGAATGTCTTTTTCTTGAGTCAATGATATGCTTTTCCTTCACATGTCTAATTATACACTTGTTATGGAAGACTGACTCAGGCACCTGTATTCAAATTCCAACTCCACAATTTACTAGGTGTGTGACACTGGGCAAGTTAGCACGTACAAGTCTAAGATAATTACCGTGATCAGGTAATTGAGACCCATTTATCTCATTTGTAAAACATGGATAATAAGAGTTTGGAATAAATGTTTGAATATTTGTAAAATGTTTAAAACAGTATATGGCATATTGTAAGAGCTCAATAAATATTAGCTATTGTGGTGGTTTGAAGCAGTAAGTACCAGAAAAAATTGTTCTTAAATTTAATCCATTCTTGTGGGTGTGAACCCTTTGTAAAGTGGAACTTTTGATGAGGTTACCTCAGTTAAGGTGTGGCCCAGCCTGATCAGTATAAGCCTTAATTCTATTATTGGAGTGCTTTATAAGGGGCATAGAATTCAGACAGACAGAGAGAAAGACACAGGAAGCAAAAAGTGAAGGGAGAGACCAGGAGATGCTGCCATGTGCCTTGCCATGGATAAGCTAAGGCCCAAGGATCACTAAGATCCCGCCCTAGAATGTCACAGTCTTTGGGAAGAAAATATCATCTTGATTTGGATTTTCTTCCAACCTCAAACCATGAGGAAAAAAAATTCCCATTGTTTAACCCAACCCATTTCATGGTACTTGCTTGAGCAACCTAGGAAACTAAAACAGCTTTTATAAGCATCATTATAATCATCACCACAACCATTGCATGTCCTGAACTAACAATTACCATATCATGATGAATGACTCTTTTAATAAATGGCTGAGTTTATTTGCTATTTATTTAGAGTTCCTACATCTGCATTCATTAGTGCTATTTGTCTATATTTTCTTTTTTTGCGTTTTCAGATTTTTATGTCAAAGTTTTGTTAGTTTCATAAGGTAGTAGCTAACATATCATTCTACCCTCTAGACAGATTTATAATAATTATTTTCAAGTTGTACATAGCATCTATTATATTTATTTAGTATTTTCTATATTTGTTATATATTCTAGATAAATTCACTTTTTTCCATCCCATCCCTGTGAAAAAAAGGAAGAGGGTGCTTTCCCTGCACTTCCAGCCATGTAAGAAGGACTTCAAGGACACACTCAGAAAGCATGACATATTCCACTTGGAATTTGTGAGATTAATTAAACTGATGCTGACTCATAGTTGGGAATCTAAAGGGTGATCAGACTGGACTGTAAGTCTGGAAGAGAAAAGAATACATTAGGAAAGAGTTGCTTTTCCATTAAAAGCAGTGTAGAAATTTTTTCCCATGAACCGTATGTTTTCCACATGGGAGGGAATTACTTGAGTTTATTTTAAAAGGGACCTCTCATAGACAACTTCTTAAGAATGGTAGGGCAACCTAGGCAGACAGTGGTATATACTGGAGGCCAAAACTGAGAGTGGATTATAAACAGCAGTGTGCCGATAAGTGTGTAACAATAAGCTCTCTGAGAAAAGGAAGATGTATGCATAAACACACACAAAAGATTAATGTATAAGTTATTGATACAAAGGAGGTTTAATAGAAAATTTGCAAATAATGAAATACATAATTTTTTAATTAAAAAATTCCATGAAACCAAAGAATTCTTTAATAACTGTTCCTTTTTTGTTGATTTTTCCTGAATTCTTGACTCTGTGATCTACCTATAAATCCAACATGAATGTTGACTAATATTATTGTTGACATTAATGAGTTATATGAAAGTAAAATAACCGAGAAGCCTATGTTTCTAGAAATTGGTAGACAATAAGCAAGGTAAATAAATAAAATATGCATAGTATGTTAGAATGTGATTAAGTGCAAAGAAATATAAGTGAAGAAGGCAAAGTAGTTATACAATGCCAGAGTGTTTACTTAGGATGGCCAGGGAATGCCTCACTGAAAAGACAACTTTAGAGTTAGACGTGAGGTAAGTGTAGGAGCTAGCTCTGTGGATGTTTAGGGTTAGAACTTTCCATGCAATGAGAGTATCAAGTGCAAAGTTGCTGATATGAGAGCATGAATGGTGTGTCTATGGAGGCAGGAAGGGCTGAAGCAGAACAAACAAAGGGGAAAATAGTTCATAAGGTCAGAGTGTTAGAAGGGAGCAAGAAAATCTTAGAACTTTGGATTCTTGTAATACTTTTACTTTTATTCTGAGTAAGATGGAAAACCATTGGAGGGTTTTTAGGAAGGAGTGAAGAAATCTAATTTTTTACCATGATCACTCTGTCTGCTGTGTTGGGAATAAATTGTAGCTGGGCAAGTAGAAAATCTGGGAATCCAGTTAAGGCAATTTTGCTATTTTCCAGGGAAGAATTGATGATGTCTGTTCAAGGATGGAGGCAGTACAAATGGAAAGAAAATCTCAAAATCCAGATAAAGATTGAAGGTAAATCTGATAGAATTAACTGCTTGAATAGATGTGGTGCATGAGAAAAAAGAGAAATCAAGGATGATTCAAAGTATTTTAGTCTGAACAACTGGAAAATGTAGATGTTGTTAAATGCCAGGGGAAATTTTCAGAAAACATAAAAATAGAAGGGTAAAGCAGGAATTCAGTTTTGAATATAGCAGTTTGTGATTCCTATTAAACATCCAAGTTCATGCCAAGTGGGCATTTGGATATATGAGGTTTTTTTGTTCAGAGTTGCTTTTTAAGCTAGAGATAGAAGTTTGGGAGTTATCAGCATCTAAATTGGATGAGATCACTTATGAAAAGACCCTTGGGGTACTCTTACATGTAGAGGTTATGAAGATGAAGAGGAACCAGCAGAAAATACTAAGCAGGTGGAACCAGAGATATAGATGATAAACTTGGAGAGTGTAGTGCCCTAGAAACCAAGAGAAGAAAGTGTTCAAAGGAGAAAACCATGATAAACTGGGCATATAATCCTTATAGTTCAATGAAGATTGAGAAATGACTTTTGGATTTAGAAATACGGGATTCTGTTGGGCAAGAGAATTTTCTTTGCTGTGTTGGAGGTGAAAGCCTTTTAAAATAAGTTCAAGAAAGAATGGGAGGAAGGAAATTGGAGATAATATAAATAGAAAATTATTTACAGAAGTTTTGCTGTAAGAGAAGTGCCATGGGGCAATATTTGGAGGAGAATGTGGGACTCGGCTATTTTGTTTTGTAAGCTGAAATGAATTATCATTTAGAGTGTTAAATGTGAAGATTTGGGATACTGAGCTTGCAAGTGTCCTTCAATAAGAAAGAGAATATATGATCCAGCACAACAGGTTGAGAGAGTGGCTTTTTCAGGCATGAAATGCCCATGCTCCTATCAATAGGAGAGAATGGAGAGTATAAGGTAGTGATGAAGGCAGAAGAGTAGGAGTGTTGGTGGGTGCTTCAGGGTGGTCTTTTCAGTTTTCTCAGCTGAAAAAAATTGCAGAGCCAACAACTGAGAGTTCATCAGTAAAATGTCTTCATATGTACTACATTTTTATTTAAAATAATAGCCTTTTATTCTATTTACTTTTCTTTTGTCTCAGCAATTTTTATTTCTATCTCTGATATTTTATTGTTTATAATCTCAGTTCTTTTTTATTACTAAGTCAGGGATATATTTTTAAAATATGAATTATGTTTTTTAAATTTTATTATGATTCCAATTGTCATACTTGCTGCTTTAGGATTGTCTATAATTTTTAGGATGTTTATATTTGTTCTTTTTCTTTCAAGTTCTCTTAATCATTTTGACCTGTTTTATTTTATTTTTTTTTCTTTACTGGTTGGATACAGTTTCCTATATTCATTCTCGACGAAATTACTAGTATAATTTTCTTCTTTCAACTATGCTCTACGCTGATTCCAATAAAGAGTTACATTGACTACTAAACATTTTGATTCCTTACAATCCTAATGGCATTTTATCCTTCTCCTTTTCTATCTCATCCTGTTGAAATTTTATTTACACTTCTTTTCCTGTCATCCTTTTCTGTTCCCATCTTGTTAAGGTCATTATCTCCTCTTGTAAGTTTTGCCCTAGAGCTCTCTAAAAATGTGCTCTATTTTTTTGAATAATAATTTTCTGCTTTACTCCCCTTAGAAGTCTTAAGAGTAAAATTCCCTTTCCTTCTTCGGCAGTTTATTTCAGAGATTCCCCACCTCATTTGTTTGTTTACTTGTTTATTTGCCATTCCTCAAAGGAAGAATATCTTTCGCCATATAGTTCACATCTCACAATATGTAGAATGCCCTTAGCGTCAGCCTAGGGCCAGTAGTACCTTTCTCAAATGTAGATTTGGATGGTGTGCTTATAGACACAATTTATAGCCCAATTCCTGGAGCCTAGTAAACTTCACTTGACCTACAGTTCTGAAGGCCTGATATGAGCATACCTGGATCTCTGATACTTAAAAAAGATAGACTATAGAGAAAGAAAAAAAAAAGATACTTCAAAACTCCCAATATAGCACTATTAAGACATTTTATTTTCTCCTTCCCTTTCCTACTATATGCAAAATAATGATGCCCAACATTGGCCACTTCTAAGATATTTTTTTCCTTCTCCTGGTACAGAGTTGCTCGCAGCATGCAACACATTACTATTAATACCAACTGCTTTCCTTTCCAGTTGTTTCTGTTCAGCAACTGTCAGGTGCTACTCTGATAGTATTTCAGAAACCAAAAAGGGCCTGGGGTGAATGACTCTCTAGCTGACTTAAAAATCAGTAGTTATGCAGCTTCTTAGTAGATGAAGATTTTCCCATTGTCTAGATTGCATGAAAGGGTGTTTTTAAAATAGGTGGCAATGCACAGGATCTGTTTTGAGTAGGCCAAGGAGTCATAAAAAGCATATTTTCCTACCAGTTTTAAGAAATGCAGTTGGAAATAGGTCCCTTTAATTTAGGCATGCAAAGAACCTAGATTGGACCTTTCTTCTGGTCTGTAGATTTTTGAAGGTGAGAAGCCGCTTGGAGAAACCTGTATCAGCAGAGCATGAAAGGACCATGGTATAGGGAGATTGAGAGGGAAAAGATGCATATATCTCCTTTCCAGTTCCCTACAGCACTTAGATGATGCAGAGGAGGACCACAAAAGCTCTTTTTCCTCCAAGTGAAGGATCGTGGAGGTTAGAGGATGGGAAGGAATCAGAGGACTGAATAGGGGTTTAACAGGACAAGCAAAATGACCTTACAGATGGACAAGGTTTCTTTTGCATGACTTCCAGAAGGGCCAATGATAGCCTAGAGTGTCCCTCTTTGCAGAGTTTTCTCTTATGATTAAGGTAGAGTCAAGTGTGCATTTGCCCAAAGAGACTGCACAGTAATCACTGGGAAGACTATTAGCAATAGAATGAAACAGGTCAAATCTGAGTGGTTCTTCCAATACCAACACACACTTATTAATTACCATCTCTGCCTCACTCTCTTTTCTCTCTGCTCCCAACCTTTGAAGAGTTGGACTCAGAAGTGTGATGGGTTGGAAGTGACCCAGAGCCTGGCTGAGATCTCTCCACTCTCCAAGGTGCAGAATGGGAAGAGGAGAGAAAGTGTAATCCCATTCCCTGCCCAATTCTAAATACCTCCATTTGGTGTTGGGGAGGAGTTTTCTTTTTGAGTACAAGACAAAATTTAATATGGACTGGACAAAGTTTAATAATTTAAAATATTAGAAAGTTTTGAAATCTGCCAAATATGTGTTTTAAGATATTGTAAAAAGAAAATCTACATAGCATAGTTTAATATATAACTGGAAGAAAAATAAAAACAATTTATGTAAACAATCAAATGATCTAAGACTCCTCAATTAAACAGTTATATACAATTTTAGAAAGTTCATATGTTCCATATTGAACTAACAGAATGTGTTTTCCAGATATTTGCTTCATATCACCAGTGTATTATTTATCTCCATATATAATTGTAGTTTAGTCTTTTTGGTCTTATACATATCTTTCAGCATCATGCTTCCCACATATATTTCAAAAGCCTTCAATCAATTCACTACTCTTATGTACAAGTCCATTTTATTCTTTCCAAAGGCAAAAGTTACGTCCTTCTCTCAACAGTTAGACAAAAGGAAGCAAAGCACCGGTCATGTGAGATTATATAAGCATATGAAAAGAGGGTACAGATTCATGAATACTTTAGAAAAGGTCACTGACTGGGTGAAATATTTGTGAGAAATAGACATGACACTATAACATTTTCAAAGCAAGCACAATAGACAGACCACGAAAGCATTCAACCACAAAAGTAAAAAGAAAAAATAACCTATGGCTTAGTCTATAATAAATCTTGAAGCGCACAGAGAAGTCTACCAAGGAAGATGAACAATAATTTTCCTTTGAAAATCAACATTTATCAGTCATCCTCTCTGGGTTGAGTATAAAATGGAATATTATGGGCACATTCCTCTAGAAACAGGGTCACCTCCCCTGGCAGGGAGCGATGCATACAGAGCAGGGCCTCTAGAGCACAGAGCCCTTTTAGGGACCTGCTCTGCAGGCTGAGAACAGTACTGCAATCTAACAAGGGCCATGATTTATGCAAAGGAAGAGCCTGATTCTGCAGTTCTGAGCACGGGTTCATGGATTAAGATGCTTTAGGCAAAGGAAATATTAGGTGTGTGCTATGGATTGAAGCATGTCCCACAAAAAGATGTGTTCAAGTCCTAACCCCTTATCCTGTGAATGTGATCCTATTTGAAACAGGATCTTTGGAGATGTTATTAGTTAAGAAGAGGTCAAACCATGCTAGGGTAGGTCCTAATCCAATATGCCTGGCATCCTTATCTGGAGAGGAAATTTAGATCCAGAGTAGGAGAAGGTTAGGGGGAGAGAGAGATGACTGTCTGATGGAGGCAGAGACTGAGTTATGCTACAAGCCAAGGAATATCATGGATTGTCGGCCACCACTAAACCTGCAAACTTCAGATGCAACATGGGCCTGCTGACACCTTGCTTTGTTCATCTAGCTTCCAGAACTGTAAGGCAATATGTTCCTGTAGTTTTAAGCCACGCAGCACTTTTCCACCGCAGCCCTGGCAAGCTAAGAGGATATGTCAGGCCCCATGATGAAAATATCAATTCCATAGTTGCTTATTAACTTAATCAATTTAGGTAGTGAAAACAGAAATTGAGTGCAAGCCCAGGGAAGCTGTTCTTCCATGACCTGAGGCTGCTCCCTGAAACACATTGGTATTCAATCTCAGGGTGACTGAGGAGAAGTGACATTGTCCGGCAGATATTTTCATCAATTTTTCAAAGAGAGTGGGACATAACAGGTGGAGAAGGTATAACATACCTCTATTTCTCTTTGTTTAGGTTTTTACAGAAATCAATTTTTGTAAAGAATTTTGAGGTTCAAGGTGTCCCAAAATAGTTAGTAGTTTTATACTTTAATGACTTCAGAAGTTTAATTAGGTATAATTCTTAAACTTTTTATTGGATGTAAATAATGATGCCTTTGAGTGAATTTTATATAAGCTTTTAGCATGTATACATTTTCAGGTATTAAAACTGCCACTACACTAAGATTCCTGGGACAGTGAGTTTATGGTATAAGCAGTTTTCTCATGCTCTGTCTGTCTGTTTTTTTTTTTACTTTATTTTTAAAGAAGTTTTAGATTACATAAATCTTACATTAAAAACATTACGGATTCCAATATGCTCTGCCCCTACCTCTCTCACATTTTCCCTTATTAATAACATCTTGCATTAGTGTGGTATATTTGTTACAAATACATGAACAGATACTGAAGCATTGCTACTAACCAAGGTCTGTAGTCTACATTATAGTTTATACTGTGCACCATACAATTTTGCAGGTTTTGGCAAAATGTGTGATGGTTGTACCCATCATTGCAATATCATAAGAATAATTCCACTGCCCTAAAAATGCCCTATGTTCCATCTATTCCTCCTTTCCCTTGCCCTCAGAACCTCTGGTAACCACTATCTTTATATCACTGTTACAAGTTCTTCTGTTACTACAATAATAAGTCTGCTTTAGTCTGTGGGTGCATTCTCCCTTTATGTTTGTTCATTCCTCAATCTTGAGGATTTGGGGATGATAATGCCAGCTCTGCTTCAAATTGAGAGGGGGCTTAGATCTTATGGGGCAGATGGAAGTAACTGTTCTGCTTGCAGTTGTAGAAACTGCTTTTTGGGATAGAGGTTGTCCAACATCATCATTTTCTTAGTTGTCTTGGGGGATTCTGATGAACTGGAGAATGGGTTTTGGCGGCAACTCTGCTGAGATTCAGGGCTCAACCAGCATATGAACAGACTGAAGATTTAAGTCTCTGGGATAGATATTTAATTGGTACACTGCTAATTATAGGTTCAAATAAAAGGGGTGGAAGAATCATGTGTGGGGAAATCATAAATAAGTCTTACTCTGTTATATTGGGGAAATAGGTTATCATATATTCCAAGGTAAGACCCACCACAAGGTGCTGATTTCATGGGGTTGTGTGCCTTGCCTATGTGTCCAGATGTCTCCAGAGCCCTCGGGAACACCCCTGTTTGAGGTTCTGTTTACTGTGGCAGTTAGTGAGATACTCCTGATATGTGCATAAGCATCTGGAATGACCTCTCAACTCCCTTTGAAATCTCTTAGCTGTAAAAACTCCTTTGTGTTTAATATTTTCTCTTTTTGGTCAAGGTCTTTTTCCATGTGCATAGCTGGTTGTTGCTTGATATTAATCTCTCAGTTTGGAGCCTTTTTTGAGATACTTCTTGATTTAATATATTTCTAATTTCTTTTGCAGCATTTTTGGCAAAAGCTCTCAGTTTTTGTGAATGATAAAAATTCAATTTTTGTGAATGGCTAAAAATAAGTCAGGCTGAAGGTATAAAGTGAAATCAGTATAGCTGGATGTTAGGAAATAGAGCCAGGATACAAGTGTCAGAGGTGCTTCCTGTGAGACATAAAGAGGATAACCATGGTTGGTCAGCACAGATTGGTTAGCTGAGGTGAGACCAGGCAAAATCACTAATAAAAGATAAGAAGGAAATACAAAGTAAATGACAGGTCAGGATACAAGGGTCAGAGGTGCTTCCTGTGAGACATAAAGAGAATAACCACGGCTGGTCAGCAAAGGTTGGTTAGCTGAGGTGAGACCAGGCAAAATTACTAATAAAAGATAAGAAGGAAATACAAAGGAAATGACAGGTCCATGCCAGAAGAACATGGTTTTAATTGATATATATTTTATTTTTTATGTGATTTGCATATTTAAATAGATTTCTCTACACTTATTTTCTCTGAAGAAAATGCAAATTCTTATCTTTTTTCATAATGATAGCTTTGTGTTAAGAGGATTTAAAAAAAGAGATTACAAAGTCTGGTACCCTATGGATATATTACCCTCTGACTCCCAAAATACACACATGAGGAAATATGTTCTCCATTTTTTTCTAAGAAATTAATTTTCATAGTATTAAAAGTATATATATAAAATTTAAAACATATTTTATGTAATTAACTGAAATTATTTACAATAGCTGAGGCAGAAAACTAACATGCTATTTATTAATATAAACTTTAGATCTTAAAAATTCTATAGCGTTATCAAGAATCTTATATTGTTGTCTCTTAGAACTGGTATAATATCTTCTTTGCCATTGCTGCAAAAATATTACAATATTACTGTTATCTATCATCCATAAGTTACATTAGTTGTAACTTGCCCATGTATCACCATATTCCTAACACTTTTTAAAAGAAGAATATTCTTATATTTATACTATTAACCAAAATCTTCCCCTACTACCAAATCACTATGTTATACATTCCCTAGATTATTCTCTAGCTTCCTTTAAATTGATATTTATATTCAGAGATTACCCCAGGGGTCATATACTTTGTTTAAGCTTTCAATGACTCATTTCCTTAAAAAAAAAGATAGTATTTTGTAATGCATTTGCATATTTCTCCTTTATATATAAAAACTGCATTCTTTAAAATTTTAGCATATGCATAGAGATCTTAGAGAAAATGTTAAATTGGAAGATGAGATTACTTTGACTTCTCCTATAGAATAAAAAATACACTGTGCACAGGCAGCCCAAACTTTTGATAAATGATCAGACTGAACACAGTTTGAATGTCACTTCTATGTCCTATTCTCTAACTATCACACTCCTGATATTGACATTTCCAGGGCAAATTCTCTGATTCAAAATATTCTGGATTTATTCATTTTTCAGGTAAAAACTAACATGTCCCTGATTCTGTTTGATACCCATCTTCTTAAAGTCAATTATCTGAAGATTTCTAAATATACTCCACGACAGTGGACACATACATCAATGAGTAAAGTGCTAAAACAAAGTAAATTATTGAGAAGAAATTCTTCACTCACATTTTTGAAAGAAGCAGTCAGAACGTATTTATGAAGGATTATTTTGTATCTAGAACTCTGCTAGATTTAGGGGAACATAAACTTCCAAAGACAGGGCTTTGATTGACTACAAACATAGGACCTGTGCAAACAGTGTTGCCCCACTTATTTTCAGATGGCCAACTCTGATGTGGATGCTGCGATTGAAACTATTTGAATTGAAATGCTGTTTCATTCCATTTTAAGCAAGAAATGACAGAGTTAGCACAAATGGGGTGCTGCTATTGTAAATACCAAAAATGTGGACAAAGCTTTGGAAATGAGTAATGGGCAGAAGCTGGGAGAATTGTGAATTACTTGATGGAAAAGGTCTAGATTGCTTTGAAGAGACTGTTCATAGAAATATGGATGTTAAATGTACTTCTGACGAGGTCTTAGACACAAATGATGAATGTGTTACTGGAAACTGGGGGAAAGGCAATCCTTGTTATAAAGTGGCAGAGAACTTGGCAAAATCAAGTTCTCATAAAGGATGGAAGGCAGAACTTGAAAGTGCTGAGTTGGATATTTAGCTGAGGAGATTTCCAAGCTAAATGTGGAAAGTGCTACCTGGTTTTTCCTTGCAGTTTATTAAAAAATGTGAGGGTAAAGGGATAAGCAGAGAACTGAACTCCTGGGCACAAAGAAACCATAAATTGATTCTTTGGAAAATTCTGAGCTTCCAGAAAGTAAGTCCCCTGAGTATTGTGCTCCATATGTGGGTTTAACTGAACATAGAACCAGATAGCCATTTCAGAGGAAGTCAGGATTAGAAATACAGCTATCCTGAAAGCAGTTGTGGGAAGTTCATTTGCCAGATGGCTTGGACCCCTGCATATTACATATAAGGCTGACAAGTTTTGGTGTAATTTGTATGAATGGAACCACTACCATCTTGGACTAAAAGGGACAAACAAGGGATAACTGAAGGTATAATCACTTAACTGCAGAACCATGGAAACTGAGTTCTGGACTGAAGACATCTTCTCAGCCAAGAGAGTGGGCCTACCCATGTTTGTGGAAATGGTGAGTTTGTACCCAGTTCTTGGAGATGGTGGACCTTCTGCTCCATTTTTCTGTAAGAGTGCTCACACTCCAATGCTCGGAGAGGGTAGAACCTTCGCCCTAGTGTTTGCCCAGAGCATGGCTGTTGGGCAAGCACTTGGAAGGGGTGGAGCTGCTATTTCATCAGGTTTGGAGGACATAACATAATTTCATAGATGACTCTCAGACCTTGAAATCTAATCCCTGCAAGATTTTGGGATTGTTTGGGACCTGTGACCCCTGTTTTCCTAACAATTTCTCCCTGTAAGAACGGGAATGTTTATCCTTTTCCTGTACCTCCATTGTGTATCAGAAACAGATAACTTATTCTCTAGGTTTCACAGGTCCACATACAGAGGGAAATTGTGCCCCAGGACAGACCACACCCATAACCAATTGTGATGAGCCTTTGTACTAAGCATTGTTTCTAGAAAGACTTAAGGTTCTTGGGATATTATGATGGAATGAATGTATTTTGCATATAGAAAAGAACATATCTTTTTGTGGTCCAGAGGATGGAGAGTGGTGATTTGAAATGGTATATACCCCAGAATAACATGATCTTATATTTAATTCATTCTTAAGAGAGTAAACCCATTGTAAATAGCACCTTTTGATGAGGTTATCTTAGTTAAGGTGTGAACCACTTCAGTCAGATAGCCTTAATCCTATTTACTGGCATCTTTTATAAAACAATGACATTCAGATAGAGAGAAAGCAACAGGCAGCAAGAAGCTGTAATAGAACCCAGAAAAGAAGGAGGGGACCAGGAGACACTGCCATGTGCCTTGCCATGTGACAGAAGAACGAAGGATCACCAGCAGCCAGCCCAGAACACCACAGTCTGGAGAGAAAGCATAGCCTTGACATTACCTTGATTTGGACATTTCCCCAGCCTCAAAATGATGGCTGAATAAATTCCCATTCTTTAAGCTAATCCATTTCATGGCATTTACTTGTGGATGCCTAGGAAACCAAAACACCAACTATATGACAAAGATCAATGGATAGATACAGATATATCCAAACATTACATATGTATCTTTTCATTTAATATATGATTTTTCATATTTATAAATACAGATCTATAAATATTCTTATTAGCTAGACTGAACACTATATTTAATCAATCTGTATATTGGTTATCATTTACCAATCCATTAATCATTTGAGTTGTTTCTAGCTTTTAGTATCTTAAATAATGCTATGATGAACATTTTTATGTATACACTTTTACACATTTTCCTATTAATTTTATTTTCACAGATGTCTAGAAGTAGACTCTGGATCAGAAAGCATGCCCTGTTTCCCTCTAGGAATTTTTATACTTATTAAAAAATTTGTATCAGTTTTCACTCTAAATGTGGAGTACATATGCTTTGCTTACTGTAGCCATGCCAGATTAAATTTTTATCATTCATAAATGACAACACATTGTATTTACATTTTAGTAATTGATATTAATTTGGCACCAGTATGTGAGGGGTGGGAGTAAAGATTTTTTTCCTGTTTTTGACCATCTACACTATCTCCTTTCACCCCCTCACCTATATACACAACCACTATCACTAAATTAAATCACATTATTTTCTTCAGTGATCAACTGTGTCATTTCAGTCACTACCTGGGAAAATTTTGTACAGTTAGTAATACCTGGCTTTTTCTTTTGCTCATATGCCCTCCTAGTGACAACTGCAAATTTTGTCTCTTTTAAGATGTGGTCTAGGGCAGACACAACACCCTAACAGAAGTCCTACCAGGGCTGTGGTTCAGGGAGGGTTGTGTTGCCTCCATGTTTTCCAAATATTAATTTTAGCTATTACTTTTTAGATAGCAGCTTTCCCTTGTGGTTCTCTACATCTGGACATTTGAAATATTCTGGCTATAATATTTTTATGCCCCATTGGTTGCATACTGTGAGGAAGTCTTTGGCATTACTTAGTATCAGGTTAATGTGGCAAATAAAGCAAGGTTTTAGATATTTTACTGTCATTTCTCTTTTTCTGCCTTGCTTATTTTCCTGCAATCCTCCATTTGTATTTTAAATGGAAATTTTTTTCCTTAGAGACTTAGAAAAATGGCATAAAAATGATATCATAGACACTTTGGTATGTTTCTCAGTGGTGGTTTCTCAGAAATAAAATAAAAGTAATAGATTTCCTCAGAGACCCTGACACTTCAGTTCACAGGCTGGTTTTGGTTTGTTTCTATTCCATATTGAATTCGTCTAGTATTCTGTATGATCGATTTAAATGTTCCAGACTGCTGACACCATATGCCTTATGAAAGCCTTTTTTTCTAACTATTTTTCATAGATTTTGAATAAGATGAATCATATAGCACATTGAACCAAGTGCAAGACTGAAAAAAAAGGAACAGAAAAGGAGAGAGTGCAAGATCATTCCTTTGCTTTTGGAAAAAAAAAACAACAGAAAACTTTCCTTACCAAACTATCCAATTACCTTTTGAAGAATACCAACACCTTCCTCACCGTTGTTGTCACTCCCCTCCTTTAGCACAGCCAAGTGCAAATTCTAGCTATGATCTTGGAGCAATAAAATCTCCCTTACAAAAAGGAGACAGCTTTTCAGGAGAACAATTTTCTCAATTTGTCTTTCTCATATTCTTTTATTTTTCATTGTCTCCATCTCATTGTACTTCTGGGCACATATCAATTTTAGTTCCACTTCCTTACCTTTGGGTCCATATACAGATGCGGAATGAGGTGCTTATTTCTGCTCATGACAAAGAAAGCATTCTTCAAACACTTGCTGAATATGTCTTGCATTCAACAGAGATATTTAGTTTCCGTTGCTTAAGGTGAGCAACTATTTTGCTTCAAAGAGAATATTCTTTTTACTTAACTGCATTTAAGTGCTAAACATTGTAAAGTTAATGTTTCATGAGAATAGAATATTTTCCTCCTATCTGATGAAAGGATGGCTTATAAAACAAGGGTCAAGGGAAATTGGCCACTAGTATGAAAATGATAGATATTTTCTGCTTATTGATATGAACCATGCCTATCCTCAAAAGTAAAAATTCCATGTCCATTTCCTCAGATTGGATCTTTAGTCATATGGATTTGATAAGGAAAAGAAAAACACGATTTATTGTCCAGTACAAAATGGGTCGTGACCAGAAAAATAACAAAAACCTCACAAAAATAATCAAACAAAATTAATTTCTCTGGCCATTGGGATGGAATCATTATATATCACTTAATAGTCTGGATCTTAACTGACATAGATCCTAGCAAATCATCTTTAGTAAGAGTGGTAATGTTTCATTAGACCAAAATGAATTACCATGTAATAAATAAATTAAAAATGAAATTTTAAAAACCCATTATTTTGGTTTTAATTTTCACTAAACATATAAATAAATAAATAACTAGAGCTTGATAGTATCAATCCGTCACCCCCTAAAGCTGCTTCCCTTTGGTATAGATAGCTTTATCTCTGACTCCAAAGGAAGTGATGGCAAGATACCAAGTTTAAAATTCTCTAACTGTCAATGGCTGTTTTACTAATTATCCAGATTGCAAGGCAATCATACAACCGTAATCATTCACCTCACGCCTAGAAACATAAGTCTTATTCTTTTGATGAATATTTATAAGACAGTGTAAAGCAGTCTACTTTCTTTTCCCTTCAGGCAAGACAATTTGGAGTTCATCAATATGTATTACCAAGGACTTTTATAAAAGGCACTTCAAAGAAAATTCATCAGGCATTCCTTTTGTCTTGATTTCTGTTAGACTGATACTTCCCTTTGACAAGTATCAATAAATTATCCTCTGATGGCTAGAAACTTGATGTCTTATTCAGAAACTTCCTCACATGGCAAAATCTGGGCCTTGAGTTTCAAGTGAAATTATTAAATCCTGCATCTAATTTAAGGACAGAAGGAAGATATGCAAATTAAAAACAATAAAACAAACATGTATATAGTCACCCTACAGCACAGAATGCAGTTTTCCTGTAGTTGAGTGTTTTCTTGCTGTATTTGATGTGCAACTTTTCTATTTGCAATGCAAACATATTTAGAATTCCTTCACAAGGAAAAAAAAATGCAAGTCTCAATTCCTGGATAAATAGAAGAACCATATCATATTAAAACCAGATTACTGTAGAAATGAAAAGTGGAGAATGACAAGCTGTCTATCTCCATAAGGATGATTAGTTTGTTTATTGAATATTAGAGGTTAGACTCACATTTCCATATGAGGAAGGTGTACAAAGGCAATTATCTAAAATAAGAATGAAAAAAATCACTGCTCTATTTAATGGGCATTTGAATTAAGACCCTTTATTTGCATACTTTCTGAAAAGAAGTTTAGTCATTTTGTTTTACAAACCAATAGTAAAAGTAAACCAAACAGCCATTCTATGCAGGTTCACATGACTACCAAAACATATATGTCATTTGTGAAAATTAATTCACAATAAATAATCCAGAATACAGGGCTTATTTTACAAAAATAAAGGAAGGAATGAAGTGAAGATGACATGCAGCATGCTATGGCATAGAGAGTGCTATATCCTCTGAATCCCTAAGAAGCTAGTATATTTTATTCAATGGCTTTATAAAATTTCTACGTGAGTATTGTTCCAACCCAACTTCTGAAGGGCATGAGTTAGGTTCACTGCGAGACCAAAGAAAGCACCTGGCGCTGAGTCAACCATAATCTTTATTTGGACTTACAGACAGGAGAGAGTGTCCAGTGGCAGCAGTCCAGAGAATGAAGATAGTGCTCCACAAGGGATGGGAAAATGAGGGGTGATAAAAGAGGTTTCAGAACAAAGACATTCCATTGGGTATGAGAACAAAGATCTTGCTAAGGTTCTGTGGTGGCACATAAGGGGTCTGGTGATGTTATCGCAGGAATGAAGTTTCACAATTCTGAGGAGATTATGGTTTACAATACCATCTATATGTCCTTTCCCCTCCTGGGAAGGATTTTAGCCTTTAACTTATGTCGAGGTAATGCAGGTGGCTATGTGCTAAGGGCTTAGGGGAGCCTGGGCCCTGGGTCCCCACAATCCACCCCCATGCAGCAGCCTATGCTGACCACAGGACAAGCATTGAATCCACATTCTACAGCAACAGTGTAAAAAACAACAGAATAATAGGAGTCCTCCACTAAAAGCTGGTAGACCTATAAAACCATGTCACCAGGGCCAATAAAGGGAATTAAACCAATCAGATAGGGGGTCGATAGCTAATTAATCAATGTGCTGTATGTGCTTTTGCATATAATTTAGAGCTTGTGAAATATTATGGGAGTGATCAAGAATATATATACAACATTGAACATTAATGAGGGCACAGGTCCCACCTTGAGCTGCAGTAAGAATATCTAAAGCCATCCTGTTCTGTAAAACTATGCCTCGTAGCTGGGTAGTTTCTTTGTTTATTAAGGAAATTGCTACCTCAGAGTCATTAAAGGCTTGAGCAATTTGATTGGCTAAAGCAGTTATGTGTTTTTCAGTGACAATTGTAGGACCACTTCGCACAAAAAAGGCCAAAGGGTAGAATCACCAGGAGATGAGCTTTATTCTATACTTAGCCTTGATCATTTTCCAATTACTAGGAGTATGGAGTAATGAGTCATATAGGGTGGCAGGGAAATATGTCTCTCCCCACGTGCATCATCTGGTCCAGTTATAGGGCAAATATGGCCACCCATTTTGCCATCAAGTCCATAGCCATCCTTTAGGGGATGGGTAGGCCCCAGCAAATGAGTGGTAGGTCTGCCATTGTAAAAGACTATTATTTTCTAGTTTGGTAGTAAAATCACACAGCTTAAGGGGTAACCACCCCACATCATGGATTCCCTCTTGTCTTCCATGCAGACACGGACAATGCAATCCAGGGTGACAGACTCAGATGTCAATCATCCTAAACCATCATATACACATATCCTAATAAAGGCCTGGGTTTATTCATCAATCCCCTTACAAGGGAAAAAAATATAATTATGAGTTTCATTGAAAGACAATAGGTAGATTTTATTCTTAAATGAGAAGGTCTTGTTCCAAACTTGTCAATGGGTCATATTCTGCTATGCCAGCAAGGTGTTCCACACTGTCCAATTTGCAATAGTTACAGTCCAAGGAAAGCCAGAAGCACCAAAGGATGGTAAGTCTGCAAACCCAACATTGGGTTCAATTGTGGGCATGGGTTACTGCCAAAGCCCACTGTAGAAAGGTATTGGCTAGGATACTATAGGAAAAAAGAAATATGTTTATGGGGAACAATAAAGGGCAGATCATGCTGGTCTAACAGTATACAAGCAATAGTTCCATTAGTACATAACAAAGTACAAGGTAGGGGAGTCTTATGAGGAGGCTTCCAATACCATACATTTTCCTATTCTAAATTCTCTGAGTTTTCTTCAGTGACATCAAAAACTAGTACAGGCATAAGGAGAATACACATAGACACACATAGGGCCCCAGTGGAAATGAGAAATCCCAGATTATAAAGATTTTTACTGGCAATTTTTTGTATAAATTGTAGTCTTATAACAATGTTTTGGGTGACTCTTATTCCCCATGGGTTTAAGATTCCCAACCAGTGAGGTTACATAGGCCAGTACCATCGCCAAAGGACCTAATTTTCCCCAGTTTGTATAGTTTGAGGCATAGGCAACAGCAGATTATTACTTCCCCTTTTGGGCTGTAGTGCGGCTGGCTCTTTACCTTGTATTCTCCATGCTTGCATTGGTCCCGCTCTTTCATTTCAATTGGACCAAGAGCCAAAGCCAGGTGCTGAATTTAAATGTGTCAAGGCTAGATACAGCCTCTTAGCCCACTGTTGTAAAGATCCCTTAGTGCCATTTATTTGTTCCCTTAAAAGATCATTCTTCCTTTATATAAGGTCTGAGCCAGTATGGTTATAGGGTAAATGGAAAGTCCAAGCAATATCTTGGCACGTCACCCAAGACTGTGAGGTGACCAGTAAATGGAGTTCCTTGGTCACTGTCAATTTGGGCTGACACTCTGCATAGGGCACTTACTTTTTATAAGCAGTGAATAGTGGCCCACTGATTGGTTTTTCCTGCTGGGAAGGCCAACAAGCATCCTATGGTGGTGTCTGTAGCAGTGAAAG
>JAQZBX010048819.1:0-20093 GCA_029593785.1 Cabassous unicinctus
AAAAAAAAAAAGTCAACCATGATTATCTCTTGGTTATGGGATTATGGGTCATTTGTTTTATTCTTTGTCCTTTCCTGTATTTTCAAAATCTGGGAAAAGTTACATGAAGATTATTGATAAAGAGGACAGACATCTTTACCTGAAAGAATTGGAGTTGCTTTTCTACATCCCAGAAAAATGGATGTTTTAACACATGCTTTGCTGAGGGACGTTTCTGGGGATCCATTGCAATCATTTTCTCTATTAATTCATGAGCAATGATGTCTTCTATAAAGGAGAAAAATACACAAGCAACTTGTTATCCCCAACCAAAGACACACTGAAATACCAAAAACATCTTAAAAATCTGCATGCCTTTTGACTCAGCAATTCTACTTACAGGAATCATCCTAATAAAATAATTAAGAACATGCCCCAAATTTCAGCTAACAAGGGAGAGTCACTGTACTTTTTGTGAAAAGGAACAACTAGAAATATCCACTATCAGAGGCTCAAGTAAATACACACTGCGACTCCAAATACAGTCTGTAAACCATGAAAATGAAGCTGTGGCTGAACATGGATTAATGTGAAGAGGGAAGCAATGTGATGTTAAAAAAAAAAGCATGTTACAAAATAGTATGCAATATTCAACCCTGTTTGTTATAAAAATATGCATATGTGTCTAGATAAATGCTAAGAATAACATATATAAAGATATTAATAGCAATCATCACAGTATAATGGAATTATGAGCCTTTATGCTAATCTGTTTTTTCTACAAGGAATAAGGAAAAGTAACCAATGAGCAAAAAATAAGTTAGTTTTACCTTATAACCCAGAAACCCTGAAGTCAGGAAGAAAGACTTCTGCACCTGCGCCAGAGAAGGAGGCCCCAGCTCCCTCTGTCCCCTAGCCCAGCACAGCCTGCAGTAGGCTGACCTCGGCCCTTCACACAGTAGCCCAGTTTATGGAAGGTGGACAAGTTGCCTTCCCAAGTGTTGGTACAGGAAGGGATCTAAGATTACTTAACCCTACAAATTGAGCTGTAAAACCAAGGTCCCAAAGAGGGACCCTGCCCAGGTCACACAAGCCATTGGGTGACCCGATGGACCTTAGAAGCTTCTTGGCTTTTGTGACAGTTTCAAGTTATTTTATGAATCTCCAAAAGAAAAAGACTATATTCTTGAATTAATCCATTCCTGTGGGTGTGGGGCCCTTTTAATTGGACTACGTCAGTGACTCAAGTTGGGTCTCTGCCCTCTCACTGGAACTTTACATAAATGGAGACACAGAAGGAGACACAGAGAAAAGAAGCTGCCATTTTTTATCCTTCCATGTGAGAGAGGACTCGAGGATCACTAGCAGCCAAAGCTTAAGCACGAGGCTGGACCCACAGAATAGTGCAAGGCTGAACAGATGAGCCATATGCCTGACTGCCCACAGCTGAGCCCCAGGAGACAGTAGATTCTGAGGGGAAGGCAAGGACCGCTACAGAGATCTACCGCCATCTTCACCATGTGGCAGGACCCCAGGATCACCAGTAGCATCTCTGATGGTGTCTCACTGTAAGCTTTAATCCTAAATAAAACCCCCCGTTCTTAAAGCCAACCCGTTTCTGGTACTTTGCATTGGCAGCCCTGTGGCAAACTAAGACAGCTTTAGAAGGCTGCGCTCCAAGGATAAGCCGGCCAGCCTTCCACCAGCTTTGAGGAAGAGTCATTATACTGTCCCCGACAGGGCGAGCAGCTGAGAAGGGCCTCTGGAACTGCAGATGCGGCACCATCCCAACCCCCAGGGACCACTCAGCAGCTCCCTCCCACCACCTGCTCACCGTGCTTCTCTGGGTGTAAGCAGTCAAGGCTGTAGGCTCCCAGAAGGATGTTGGCCTGCCGCTGCAGGGACTTGCCAAAAGGGTGGCTGCCCTCAGACACCACATAGTAAAAGACGCAGCCTGCAGAGAAGATGTCCACTGTGTAGGTCTGAAAAGAAATGCAGGAAGTGAGGGGCCTTCCAGAGCAGAGTTCTCATGCTCACTCAGCAGCCAGGGAGGAGCCAAGTGCTGCTGTTATTCCTTCCGCCTTGAAGGGGTCTTGGGAGAATCAGTTGATGTGTATGAGGCACTCAGAGCAGGCCTGGACACCTGCAGGAGCTGTATGCACGTGCCGTTCATCTAGAGGAGAACCTGGCTCTGGAGCCAACTGCCTGGGTGCTGGCTCTGCCATGCCCCAGCTGGAAGGCCTTGGATAAGCCCTTTACCCACTCTGTGCCTCAGTGTCCCTGCACGTCCAATGAGGATAATGACGGTACATGTTCCCTAAAGAGCTGTTGTGAAGACTAAATGCATTAATAGGTGGGATGCTTAGTTAACACAGTGCTCAGCCCACAGGAGCTCTTTCCTAGCTGTTAGTTATTCTTGTTGGCAGGGATTTCTGTGTGTTTGTTTTGCTGTTGCAGCTCGAGAGCCTAGGATAGCACCTGCACACAGTAGGCATCAAAGCTTCATTAGTAAATGAATAAAACAGTGCTTGGTTCAAAAACAGCCCAGGGGAAAAAAATCTGACAAAAATGAGGACATGCTTGAGTCAGCTGCTAATGCCTCTCACTTATCTCCGCCCCATGGGGACAGCTGCCCAGGCGGTCCTGGAAGAGGTGTGGTTATTCATTCTGTGGTGCATCAGATAAATGGAGAATACCAAAGACAGCAGAGAGACCACAAAGGACCATCCAGAGTTTCTGCATATGCTTCTCTTTAGGGAAATGTGCACGTGTGACTTCTAGCTCATGCTACTTGGGGTGTGACACTGGGGAGGCTCCTGAGGACAGCTGAGTCCCCACTGTCAGCCTCCATCTTCAAGGGTCCACCCGACAACTGGAGGATCTAATGAGAGAAAGCCAGGAGCTCCCTGCCTCACTCCTTTACCAACACTGCCCTTTCACTTAGCTTCACAGTTGCCCTCTGAGCCAAGCAGAGCAAATGCTGCCATCCCTCATTGATGACACGGACAGAAAGGTTCGAGACAAGCCCAGGAAAAAACTTGGGTCTTCTAATTTCCAAGCGCAAGGCTCTTCTACCTCACCAGGATCTTCCTTAGGTGCTGACGATTCAGGGCAGGAGGCACATAATGGCCACAGCTGAAGTTTTTACCTGACTCCCTGCACCACTCTATGCCCCAACACTTTCCGCAGCCTGCCCAAAGTCCCCTACAGCCTCAACACTGATGCTAAGGGGCTCTTTTGCTGTCAGCCTGGGTCCCTCTGCCCCCACCAGCTCATCTCTGCTCAGTTATGTTCTTGCCCAAACTTATTAATGCCACTTGTCCTTGAAATTTAAACACTCCATAATCTGACAAAATATGAGTGCCACAAAGTTTGAGGAAAGCCAAACCTTTGGAAAGATAGAAAAGGCAGTGGCTAGAGAAACTGCTGTAGAATTAGGTGGGAGAGACTGAGCTGTAAGGAACTGGGATATAAATAGTTAAAACTGAGCATCCTGCTTGCACGTTGCTTAGTAAGTGTTTGAAATGTTTTTCTCAATCTACAAGTCACAGAAGTTGGCACAGTGAATGTTTTATGCAAAAGAGAAAATGCACAATTCCAACCGGTGGATCCAAATTTAAAGAAAAGTCCATGACCTTATATCGAAAGATTTATAATACTTAAAGAATTGCATTACTTTCTTTAAGTTAAAACAAAATGTTTAGTGTGTTTATATATTTTCTCCTGATTCTTCACTGGAACTGACTTTTTTGATAAACTAACTGCTGGTTCCAAATGAATGATGTCTTGTGCTTCCTGGAAAGCAAGGTACTCAAACACGAATGAGGTCTTAATTAAAAAGATGCAGAAGCCAGCTTGAAGCACCTCCCATTGGCCAAATTTGGAAAAATGTGAGTATCAAAAAGAGTAAGGACAAAAAATATATATATGAATAAGGACCATAACTGATTATAACACTATTTTTAAAATCCATGAGTGCATAGTGATTTAAAAAAAAGAAAGAAATAGAAAAATAAGGCTATTCTTTATTCTTTACAGAAAAATGTCAGCTAATAAATGTTGAGGAAATTTCCACTGAATTAAGTGATTCAGGCAGGTCTCATCAATGCACTCTAAACCACTGGGTGAATGGCTGTTGGTAAATAGGATATTCACACTGTGTCAAAGTTTCGCCCCACAGTGACTTACTAATAGCAGCAGGAAATGTGCCTTTCCAGTTCTGGTGGTCCCCCTCGGATCCAGGTGGTCCAAGCTAGCATCACTAATAATAGGACAACAATGGTACAACCTGCTACCAGGTGCCTCCTGATATGTCCTGGACTATTCTTGCCAAAAACACTTAACATGAATCTAATCAAGCCTCTAGGCTTAATGTCTAGATCCCAGGAAATACAAGGTAGAGAAAGACAAGTTAAACACCATCATAAGGAATCAAGCAGGCAAATCCAGAATGCGGGGCATTCTACAAAACTGCCCAGACACTGCAAGAAGTCACTACTGTGGAACAAAGAAAGTGGGAAGACTGATCTAGATTAAGACAGAGAAAATCACATGCTGTACAGCACACTTGATTGGGGTCCTTGTACACAATAACCAGATATATAAAAGACATTTAGAAAAAAACAAAAACAAAAAATAAAAAAATAAAAAAAAACACACAAAAAGAACAAAAAAGACATTTGGGGAACTGGAGAAATCTGAATATGGGCTGAATATCAGATGGTATTAAGGAAAGAGTGTTAATTGTTGAGGTGTGACAGCGGTATGGTGTTCAGGAAGCAGAATGTACTTGTTCTTCGGAAACACATGCTGAAGTACTTAGAGGTGAAGGGCCAGGGTGCCTGCCACTTAGGTTCAAATGGTTCAGCAACAATCAATAAAGCAATAAAGCAACTGCTGCAAATAAGTTAATAAATGTGGATTCCAGGTGGAGGTACACAGGTATCACTGGAATATTCTTTCAATTTTCTGATTATCTAAATATTCTCAAAATGAAAAGTTGGGAAAACAAGCACATTTTTTAAGAAGTGAAAACTAAGGGTTTGTTCACCTTATCCAAGTTTCATGGCTCCCAAAAATAAAGGGGGGAAAAGTGATTGGAAGAGGAGGGGAAAAATTAAGACAATTGCTCACATTTGCCCCTGTTGTTCATCTGAACATGAGACAGTATAGAGAATACTGGCTGCATGCAGAAGTTACGGAGAAGCTCTCTGTTAGAGAAACGTCATTCTCCAGCCACATGTGCCTAAGCTGTCCCACCCCTTGCATTTGAAGGCTTTTACTCCAGAAGACACAACAGGCTGGCTGTGTGGTTTTCAAAGGGTCATGCCCACTACTCACGGGATTCTCCTTACAGTCTTCACTCAGCATCTCCGGAGCAATCCAGCCTTCTGTGCCAGGCACCCCAGAACGGCGGCTGAAGCTGTGCCTGCCCACTGCCAGCTTCTTGCAGAGGCCAAAATCAGAGATCATGGCCTTGATCTTGCCATGTGCATTGGGCATGGAAAGAAGAATGTTGTGGGGTTTCAGGTCTCTGTGAACTAATAAAACTCCAGATTAGTCCGGTGTTTACCGATAGCACTTTCAGGCTTCCTATAATGGGGAGTGCATCCCCATCAGATTCCCAAGTTACCTTCTGCCATCTCTAATGGGTATGGATTTCAATCAGGTAAGATTCATCCTCAAATTCTTATACAACTTGTCAAAAGAGCACCTAAAAACCCCATGTGCACATCAGTGATGGAGCAAAGAGCTTAAACAGAGACGAACCACACCTGAGCCAAATGAGTCACCCTGCCCCGGCCCATGCCTCTAAGGGTGGCCTCTCACCGATGTTGAGGGAGTGGAGGTGAGCCAAGCCTGAGGTGGTCTGCTGCAGCAAGGCAATGGGCTCCAGGCCAAGGTGGGTAAAGTCCTTCTGCTCCACATACTGCAAGAGACAGGATACAAGGTCACAGCACATGGCCCAGGACTTGGTCCCTCAGCTCATTTTCTTTTATCACATCTTAAGAAAGAAATGGGAAACTGCTGGGAAGTTTTGCTGACAATATTCTTGGCCCAAATCCATGTTTTCTAGCAGTGCTTCTTAAGTCAGAGGCTGATTTAAACAAATAAAGAAATAACAAAGCTCCAGAGTACTAATTCACAATGAGAAAGATAAGAGGGCAAGAAAGTCAAGTTCACTGCCTCATGGAAGTAAACCTACAAGGGAGGCCAAATGATACTCAAATAGCTTCATGGTGAGCCTGGAAACTGAGCAAAAGGAGGTTGCTGGACGATCTTAACGACTGGAGCCACTAAACTCACACCAGCTGTGCCCAGTGAGGAAGAACACGCGCCTGACCAGGCCGCGTGGAGGCAAAGAGAGGGACGCGCATCGGCTGCACCCAAGAGCGCCGCAGGGACGCCAAGGGAGCATCCAAGTCAAAGTGGGGTGATGAAAATGTTCTGTTGTGATTGTGTCTGTGGCTAAGTGGGTATATACATTCATCAGAATGCTTCCGATTGAATGTTTACAATGAGTTATGTTCTACTGTAAGCATCGTATATGCCTTGATAAAGTTAATTAAAAGAAATAAAGAAATAAATTGGTGATCCATAAAACCACATCCCACTTGCTGGGAGGTCTTGGGAAAAGGAGGTTTTGGTGGCAAAAGCAGAACTGTCGGGGACTCCGGGCCCGCTGGGGTCAGTGCACTCACCTCCTGCAGAGTGGAAGCGCACAGCTCGATGGCGATGTACTGGAACTGCCGGTCCCGCTCAGTACAGAAGTAACGGATCACGTTCGGGTGCTCGTCTGATTCGCGCAGCAGCCTAACCTCACGGTCCGCAAAACTAAAACATTCGGGGAGGATCCTCTTCACCGCCACATCGCGGTTGTCAAACATGCCCCTGCAGGACAAGGAGCGGGAACTGTGTTTGGGAAGTGGAAGTTGGGCTGTGGAAAGGAGTAGAGAAGAAGACTCCAGGCCGTGCCACCCTCCTCCTCCCGTGAGGCAGGGGCCAGGGCTCTTGCACTAGCTGCGCAGCGCAGAGAACTTGAAGCAACCCCGCGGCAGCCCACGGGCATCACCTCTCTCCTCAGCGCGCCGTGAGCAAGAGGGGAACCTCCTCTGCCTTGGCCACTGCTAGGCCTAGGGCCTGGCTTGCTGGCCGCAACCCACACGCACTCAAGACAGGAGGTGGTGCAGCTTTGGCTCCTTCTACTCCACTCACCGGTATACAATTGTGCCTTCAGCTCCATGGCCCAGGACGTCCTTGGGACAGAAGGAAATCTTCCCAACCAACACTATGCTGGTTTCCTCATCTGGGACAAGAGGAAAATAAAAGCTTGTTTTAAACAAACACTACCTAAAAAACCATGAGGCTAAAATGGCTAGTGGGAGTTAAGAGGCTCTCTATGTCACACCACCAGCCCCCTAGAAAGCCAGAGCTGGCGGGTTCCACGCCTCCTCCCCTCTGAATTTCTTGGCTCCTGTCTTTAATTATTGGAAGAACGCATGTCTTACAACCTTCCCAAGGTCAGGAAGCACATCTGATGATTCTCTGTATTTTCTACAATGTTATATATAGTTAGAACTAATCCATAGTTGTTAATGAAAAGGAAAAAAAAAAAATCTACCACAGAGAAGTCAGAGACTTGCCCCTTGAGATGTGGAGGTAGAGACGGCAGACCCATGCAATGGAGAGACCAGGAGCAGGGTCTCCAGCTTGAGGCTGAGGGCTGAGGTCCCCTGCACTAGCTCTGTGTGACCCCCTCAGACACAATATTGTGTTCAGCCCTGACAACCGTACTGAGCCAACTTCCCAGGGAGGAAACTGGAGCCCAGTTGCACTGTTACATTTGGCTGCTGGCTGGCCTCAGCAACACTCTCAAGCCAAGCGCACCTCAGGTCAGTAGTGACTGCCAGCCCCTGTGAGGCACAATGGAAAGAGAGCCACGGCGGCCCCCGGATGTCTTCCGAGGGACATGGGGCAGGGGAGAGGTCCACAGAGTGGGAGGGAGCCAGGGGACAACACGGTGAACTCTTGGGAATGGCACTTTATGACCCCACGGAGACTCTGAAGAAGGAGTGCAGTGCTTTAAGGTTCTCGGGCGGTGTTCAAATGAGAGAGGAAACAGCACCAAAATGGCAACTGGCTTTACCTTCATCGTCTTGTTCCAGGGCAGGGCTGTTGCCAGCTTTAGAGGCAGAACTGTTGGAGTGGAGTGAGTGGTTGGAGGCTCTGGGGGACGTGCTGGGGCTGCTGGTGCCTGAGCTCTCTGAGTACAGGCCAGATGTGTCCAGGAGCTCGGCGTCCTGAGCCATGTCTCCAGATGGGTGGAAGGGTAGCTGCTGCTGCTGCAGGAGCTGGATTTTCTCCAGCTCTTTCTGGAATTGCTGGTGCTGGAGCTGCTGCTGCTGATGCATGCTCTGGGAAGAGAAACACACATCCAGAGGGTGCAGCCCCTTCCCCCAGGGAAACAAGCAGCCAGGAAAGAAGTGGCTCCCCCATGGCAGACAAAGCAGATGTACTTCATATGACCCCAAAGGGCAAAACGAGGCCAGTGAGACGCCACAAGGGGCAGAATGGGCTCAATGAATGGAGGTACTTCCTGCCAGGAGAGCCTTCCCAGGACAGCCCATTCCCCGCCACTAGAGGGGCCTGGCAGGGGCTGAATGGCCACCAGGCAAGGCCACCAGAGGAGGGATTCTCCCTTAGGTGGAGGGCTGGGCCAAACAGAGAGGGTTCCATGCAACTTTTAAATCATTTTGGAATTTTCAGACTTTCTTTTAATTCTTTTAGACTTTCTTTTATGAAAGCCTGAGCGCTGTTGAAACCAGAGGCCAAAAGTTTAACTGAGCAGTTGAGAGCACAGGGGATACAGGAAGACCCAGGCCTGCTGCCCACCAAGGGCCATGCATGCATTTCGCACATCAGCTCGGAGACTGCCGGCGACCCAGAGAGGAAAAGAGGAAGCCGGGGCTCAGAACCTCGCAGCTGTCTGCCCCCAGCCCCAAGCCGGGACATGGCAGAGTGGGGCCAAAACACCTCAAGCCTGCCCATGGTCCCACGTTCTTCATTTCCTCATGCTGCCTCCTGCCACCCCACGCTTCTCGTTTATTCTGAAGTTTTTATCACATCAGATTGTTACTATCCATGTGATTAAAGGGCCTGGTGAGTAGCTGACAATTCACTCTAGAGTTTTCTAGCTCCCTCTCTTAACCTTGGGTTGAGTTTTGGAAATGCTATCTACTGGCTGAGTGACCTTGGGAGAGTCATTTAACCTCCCAGAGCCTTGTTTCTTCATTTGTGGAAAGAGGATAAATAATAATGCTCTTGTAGGACAGTTGTGAGATTTAAATAAAACAATGCATGTGAGCACATTTGGCAAACGTAAAGTGCTGTCAAGGATTTGCCATTCCCATTCCTATGTGGGACATGTGCTTCCAGTGCTTTGAACAACTTTTTGAAGAAATATTCCTCTATAATATTTTATCTAATCCCCTTAACTAAATAATTTTAGCTCACTTATTTTCAACTAGAAAGTCAAAAGGAACTGAAAGGCTATCGTTTCTACTCCAGCTGATAATTCTAAAAGGCAGCTTTTAAGGGATGAAAGTTAAAGAGATTTTCACCTATTATTCCTATTCTTAAAAAAAGAAAATACGGTTAACTATTTGAAATGATCTGTGAGCAACATTTACAGTAGCTTTTACAGCCAGTTACTTGAAAAACTCCAAGATTTACGTGCCAAATTGTCCTTTTCTGAGAAGCTAGTGTCTCTCTAATTATGATGTTTCTGAAGACAGGCAAATATTGATTGTTAAATGTGAAAAGAACTATATTTGCTTATCTGCTGTTTCTGTCTGGACCTCACTGACACCAGGTGATGGGCGCAGAGGTCCGGAAGCCTGTGGGCAGGACTGGGCATTACCAAGGGGTAGGTGATGATGAAGGCCACCCAGCCAATCAGCAGGAAGGTGCTCAGGATGATGGTGGCAATGTCCTTCAGCATGGAATCCACCGGGGTCTCGGGCTTGGCGGGGGTGTGAGCAGACATCTCTTCCACATCCTGGGAAACCACGGTTGGTGCGTTTTCTGAAGACTGGTCTACCAGGTTGATAACCTTGCATGAGAGAGAATAGCTATGTCATTGCAAAACTCCTAGCCAGATATAAATGTGGTGAGCAATCAAGAGAAGCAGTAATGTACTGGATTTTTTTTTAAGTCCATCAAAGATCATGTAGCCAAATAATCATTGGCTCTTCCAAAGCAATTGCCTGGAAAGACCATGCACTGACTGCAGTCCAGTGATGTTAACATTACTCAAAATGGTTTCCAGAGCAATATTTTTAGAAGTGCCTTCAGATCTTATTCTTCTGAAAATCCTCAATGGAGGTAAAAACTTCCTCTTTTGACAGTAGATTTGATATTTGGGAAAACTCTGAAATCATCTGTAACAAAGTCAAGCAAAAAAGTTGGTAGTCAATTTGATAATATCGTTTACATTAGTAAGGAAAATTATACACACACACATGCACATGCTGTAAAACCAAAATCGCTCAAGTACTACACTATTTTTCAGTTCTTAAAGGCATCAGAACTCTTTGCTGAGAAAATTTTATTTAGAAGCCCAAAATTAAATCAGATAAAAGTGGAGCTTCCCTCCAGAATCTCTAGGACTTCATGGAAGTTTGGAAACATGCACTGATGTGCTCAGCAAACGCCTACTGCTCCATGTTGCACTGTTGCTTGCCCAGTGAAATTAACACAGCCTCCTTGGCAGACTGCGAGCAGGGCTCAGCATTCTCCTGCTGCAACTCATGCCCTTTCGCTCCCCCAAACCTCTGCTCAGAACGCCCTGCGCCCGCCTCCAGCTGCCTCTTGTCCCGGCGCCCCCCCGCCTGCTTCCCGCCTCTGCCCTAGTGTCTCCCACAGTGGGTGTGGGGTGGAGGGGAGCAGGCAGCATGGCATGCCTGGTGCTTAGCAGGCAGCTGAGCAATGCCTGCCGAGCATGCAAAGGGGTCAGCTCTCATTTGGATGTATCAGCTCAAGAGCGTTTGTTAAAAAAGAAGTCTCATTATCATACAGACACACCTCAGCGTATTGTAATGGACTTTTAAAAGACTGTTCAAGATTGGATGGTTAAATATGAAAATCTCATTTGTGGTTATCTCTGAGTGTTAGATTAATGGCATTGTCTTATTTCCTTCTCTATACTTTATTTTCCAAGTGTTCAATAATGGATATGTGTGACTTTAAAAATCACATCAAGACCAGATCAAGATTTTAGGACTCAACCTCCTTCTACAATCTGGCTACCTCGAGATGATGGAAATATGACCTTGAAGACAACACAGATACTGTGCCTGGAATCTTGAAAATACACATTTTTCTTTTTCTCAGGATACAATCTAAATCTCTAAGATGAATTTGCTGTCACTGTGGTGCCCACATCAGCCAGCCACTCTTGCCATCTGCTGGCCCTGCCCATGAGCCAGCGCCCGTCCCCATCACCGGGCCCCTGGCAGGGCTGCAGAGGCTGCCCAGGCCCAGTGGCTCGCTCAGGCCCTCAGGCCCGCCTGTGCTGACCACGCCCACCCGCTCCTCCACCCTCCAGCCGCCTCCACCTGCTCTGTGCCCAGGAGCTGGGCTGGAGGGCCACCACCCTCTGGTTTCTGACTGGCTGAAGCCAGCGGGGAGCTCCAGGGAGAGGAGAATGAGGTTGGGTTCCATGGGGCTGCTGAATCCCTCAACTGAAGTGCTCGGCCCCTGGCCTGGGCATTCCCATCTCCGGGACCATCAACCGCTCCCTCCCCTCCCAGCACCCTGAGAAACCTGCAGACTAAGGGGCTGAACAGGCCATTTTCAATAGGCCACTGCTGGCTTCATAAGACTTCCATCTCCCCACTTCGTGAACTCCTCTGCCAGGCTTGTTCAAGGCTTTGGTAACATGGTCCCTTTCTGCCATCTGATCTCATTTCCTGTACTCCCTACCTGGAGTCCTTTGACCCACCAGGCCTGCCTCCTGAGGGTCTGTGAGTTGGACATACCAGGCTGAGTCCCACCTCCAGCCATAACCTATGCTGTTCTCTTCCCTCCTGTGCCCTCAAATTCCCCCACCAGGCCAAAGTCTACCCAGGCTTCCGGCCTCGCTCAGTCCTGCTGCCCTTCCTACAGCCTTCACTATGCCTTCCTCTTCCTCCCCACCAGGCTTACGCTGTTTCCCAGGGATTCACTGCACTCCCCTTCCCTGCTCGATTAGACCGCAAGCTCCAAAGGCAAGGACAAAGGCTAAAACGTAAAACGTAAAACTTGGCGTAAAACGCCTTGAACTAACGGTTCATTTCCCCACTCACTTCCTCAAAACTCTTTTTCTCTGAGTCAGCAGGAATCACATTTTCCCGATGTTTGGGCAGGTTGTTGGGAAATCTCTCCAGCATCTTGGTAGACGCAGACAGCGGAGTTTCATGGTGTCCTACGAGAGGAAACAAAACCTTTAATGAGAACGGCTTCCCCAACGTGTGACCACACTCGTTGCTAAACTTATGTAACAGTCGCTATCCTCGGAAGCACAGGTCCACAATGGAAATCCTCACATTTATAAAGTTAGAGGAAATCAGAGATAGTTGCTGAAAATTACATCAAAATAAATTTTGTTACTCGATGGCACGTATACAGTATTCCTAGTCTCATAATGAGGAACAAAGAAGTGTCCTTGCCGTGAGAGGGATCAGGAGGCTCGGGATGTGTCAGAAGTAAAACCTGCCTGGATAATTCCTTGTCTTGGTTGCAGAAAGCAGGAGCCCCTTAGCACCGAGTCCTGCCGGAGGCATTTGGAGCTTCAATGAATGTTTGAGTTCTCCCTCCAACCTTTACTTGTCACATCAGCCTACTAAGGCTATCACGTTGCCATCGTGGCATTTACATTGCTCAGGTGGAGCTCCTCTGCTCCTTCTATTATTTAATCGTGAGCTCCCATCCAAGGAAACGGTGAATTATTCCTAAGACAGCAAGAGGACACATTTACTAGATGGATGGGGGTTAATATCCATTCACTGTTCTCCATACACCATCTAATAATGACCTAGTGCCCTGTTACACATTTGTGGCACATCTATTGTGTACAAATTACCTTGCGAGATAAAATTGAATAAAATAAGGAAATGGGATTTGATATGCCTCGATATTCTGTTTAGCTTGGAAATGAAGTGACTCCACCCCCCCCCCAAGAAAAGCCAGTTCACTTTTTGCCTTGAGGCTGATGCTCTCTCTCTCTGACTCAGGTCTCGCCCCTACAGTCTTTCTATTGCCCTCCCAAAGCTATCAGAGATTTTATGATATGTACTGCCAAGATAAAAACAAACAAAAACCAGTCCAAGCTATGTACATCTCTTCACCCGGAAGAAGCTTCAGTTCCTATCTTGAGGTCAGTTGTCTAGCCACATTACGTTGCTCATTAAGGAAAACCTCATTTTGTTTTGAAACACCACTAGTATCCTCCTGCCCATCAAAGAACTCCGAGGCCTGCTTTTGCTTTGAAGCTGGCCTTCCTAATGTGCTGTCTGTCCATCTCAGGCCCCGAATCAGTCTTTGCTGGTGGGTATCCCCACGTAACTTTGAGGCTCACTAGCAGAACAGGGTTTAAGGGAACTCAGGCTGCCCTTCTATGTGCCTCCTCGCACTGCAGTGTCCCCTGCGCCGCCCTCTCCCCCTTAGTCCTCAGAGCCCTCCCTCTCGGGTGGGCCACCTACCAACAGACTGCTGTGGCAGCCATTAGCCAAATGCCCTCTTCCTCCTGTGGTCGTCCTCACACACAGGCTTCCCCGTAGAGCTGGGCCTTTAAATATCACGCCGCACACTCTGAACCGAATGTCCAAAAAACTTAACCATGAGATCACTAAACATTTTTGTACAAATAATATCTGGTCTTAGTGATTTATCTATTTTCACCAATTAGGTCCGGACTTCAGAGCCTTATTTTTAAATGACTAGTTTTGGAGTGTCTTGGAAAGGGACTTCAGAATTTGGTGGGATGCTTACCTAATTACTAATTACTTCTTTCCACTTTGCTGGGTTTCTCCACTTTCTTACTTGGACAACCTTTCCATTTTAAAGGGCTATTATTTTGTAACTTAGCCATAAACTCTTTTTTCCCCATATGTTTTATATTCTCACTGCACATTTCCTTAGTTTCCAGCCATTCTTTTTACCACTGGTAGGCACTGGTTCATGTACTCCTTAACTGGTACACATAACACTGAGGAGCCCTGTAATTCTAATGGCCTCTGTCCATCAGCTGTTTTTTTCTCACCATGGGTCCATTCATATGTGCTTCCCAAACTACTGCTGTTAAAAAGGTAGAAATAGTTAGCTCCTTTGCTATTATTTGGCAAAAATAATATCTGAAAGAAAAATGGCTACAAGGAGTCAGGATGAACAAAGAACAGGACATGGACGAGCTGCAAAGGGAGGGGTCAGTGCTCAGGTACTCTGCTTCCTGCGCGGTAGCCCCTTGTCATCCAGCCCCCATCCACAGGAATCCCACTGTCCAAGAGAGCCTTTCCCAGAACCCCCAGCCCTGACCTTTTTCTGCAGCAAATACCAAGAGGAAGAGAGTGGGGAGAAGAAACCTCATCAGCCCCTGTGTGTTCTGGCATCCCTTCTATTTTTTTTCTTTATTAGAGAAGTTGTGCATTTATAGAACAATCATGCGTTAAATATAGGATTCCCATACAACACCCTACTACCTACATACACTTTGCAAAGGTGTGCAACATGGTACCATTTGTGATAGGACAATTATAAGAATGTGCTATTAAAGTCCATGGTTTAACTTAGGGTTCACTGTACAGTGTAGTTCCATGGATTTAAAAAAATTTTTTATTCTGTTACCATATATATAATTTTTAAAATCACATTCAGATACCTATTTCAGTGCTGTTAATTGTGTTCACAATGTTATGCTCCCATCACCACCATCCATTGCCAAAACATTTCTATCATTCCAAACAGGAACCCTGCATAGTAAAGCCTTAACGTCCCATTCCTATCCCTACCCCGTTCCCTGGTAACCCATATCCTAGATTCTGACTCTAAGAGTTTGCTTATTCAAATCAGTGAGATCCTACAACATTTGTCCTTCTGTGGCCCCCCTTTTAAGCCCCTCCATCCCTCACCCCCTATTCGGGGCTAGGAGGCAGCAGTGTCAGCACGCAGGGCACAGGCAAGAGACAGCAGGTGCAGGAGCGCTGCAGCCTGTTATGATTACTTGGGACACTTGCCAGACGGCTTCTCTCACCTCTGCTCCGCCTGTCACGCTCACCGCCTCTACGCAGCCCGGGAGTCGTGGCTCTTGCTGACAGGGTCTCCACTTAAGCCCCCAACACCTACGTCAGGGCCAGGAGGCAGGGCAGCAACAACGGGGAGGGAAAGGGGAGAAGGAGCGTCGCCACACGAGCGCCGGACATACCACTCAGGACCTGTGCTGTGGCTCCTTGAGCCCAAGTCCAGCTCTGACTCTTCACCACTCTCAAGTCTCTTTCTCCCGAGTTTTCAACCCTCTGCTCCCTCGATCGCCCTCCCTCTAAGCCCAAAACAACTCCATGTGAATTCTTCTATAAGAATAACTTCAGTTTCCCTAACTATAAAATGGAAAGAACAAGGCACCTACCTCATATGGGGCCAATTAGAGAAATAAATAAGGAAATGGATTCCAATATGCTCAGTGCCATGCCCTGCACGGAAGAGCTGCTCAATGTGTCTAATTTCACAAAATCTATGCTATTTAGTTTTAAAGATTAAAGGTTAAGCAATTTTTGAGAACTGACTTGGTAACACAGCTACCTATTTGTTTTCTGTGGGAGTAAAAAATAAATGTTCCAAGGCCTAAACAACCAACTTGGAAATGAACTGATCAAAATGCATTCAGAGTTGAAAGGGGACTGAAAATTGGCAAGGCCAGCTTTTGCCCAGCTAAGGCCAGGAGAAACCAACTCTTACCTATCAGAAGCCAGTAATTCCTTAAGTAGTTGAGCTTGTTCTTCTCTTTGAGTCCAGGGTCAAACTTTAGGTCGGTGCTGGGTGTGATCACACATTCCCGTTTGTCCCCAATGGTGACACCCTCGGTCTGGGGGCCTTCTAGCAAAGGAAGAGTGCTCCCTCGGGGCTGTGAAGACAGAACCAGAGGTGAGGCTGGGGAGCCACTGTTGGCAAGCAGGTCCATTAGGTCCCACTGCAGACTTTCCCAGCGACTGTCCTAGGTGCTGAAGAAACCGCCACACAGAAGATAATCAGGATTTCTAGTGTGGAGGGCTGGTCCAAGACAGAACAAGACACACAGGCCCTAAGACAGGGCAAGAGAAGCTCCTCCCCAAGATTGGAAAGTGCTGTGCTGACACCTTTAACACAACATCTTTTTAATTTCTTACGTCTGGTACTGGGAACAGGAGGGTGTATGTGTGGAATTCCAAGAAGCTATTATGAGTGCAGGGGAAAGAGTGGCTATCTACTAGTCCATGATGTGCTCCAGAAGCTCAGACTGGTGCCATTAACAAGTGTGGAGCAAGCTTCAGGCCTGCCTGGTGCTGGCTCAGGCACAGCACCACAGAAGATCTAAGGGGCAGGTGCCCCCTGTTCACAGGGAGGACAACAGATGCCGGCCAAGCAGCTCCCGCACTGCAAGGATCAGGAGAACCACCAGGGTTCTCTGATGTCTCTGACACTCAGAGAGGGAGCACTCGAGGCAGGCTGGTGAGGTCTAAGGAGGTCATGAGAGGCCAGAAAGGATTCAAGTTGGGAAAAGGAAGAGCCTCTGAAGCGTGAAAAGTGGCCTGCACGAAGGCTCAGAAGTAAGAAGGATGAACAGGGCGTTTTTGGAAATCAGGGAGAAGACACACACGGTGGACTGTACAACTCCCACAGAGAAACTAACACTGGGCATCGTGGGGTTGGACTGAGGAGGCCCTTAACGCCAGCCCGCGGAGCTTAGGTTTGGACAGGAGAGCAAAGGGGAATAACCAGGGCTGCCCAGGCTTTAGGAAGCTGCTTTGGTCGTGTATCACTCCTCATGAAGCAGAATGTGGGATGTGCAGAAACTGTTTCTGAGGACTTGAGATCTGTGTTGGGCATTCTTAACCAACAGGGTGTCATTCTATGCTAAATGCAACAGGAGCGTCGGCAGGCTGCGTCTGTGGACCCCCGTGGTGGACTTACCACAACGGCAACCCCCTCGTGTACCATCGAGGGGGAGGCGTAGAGGCTGGTAGAATATTTCCCAACATACAGGGTGGGCCTAGGAGAAAAATAGATACATGCATTCCAAAGTCATTTCATTTCCAGATCCCAAAAGAGGGGTTTTTTGGAGAGAAGAATCATAGCCCCAAATACAACCCACAGGCTTAACTAAATTAACTCCTGAGCAAGGAGAGCAGGGGGGTATGAGGGCAGAGGCACTGCCCTGGGACCAAGAGAACGGGTCCAGCTGTCACTCGCGGCCTGCAAAAGCATGGACCTCAGTTTCCTCATCTCCAAAAGATCAGGGCTGGATGCCACAGGAAGGACCATGTGCAATGATCATCTGAGAGAGAATGAATGTTTGGCAACGACTGCCAAACCTTTAAGATGGCCTTGACTGTCATACTTTGATGAGTGAGCTACCACCAAGATCACTACCATCCTATCTCACGGTTTTTAAGATTCTAGAGGTTCTACAGAAGCCCTAAGTCAACTACTCTAACCAGGACGCCTGGAGCAAAGGGATGCCTAAGAAACTCCAAATGGGTGGGACTTCCGGTTGGTCTGTCCCAACTGGGGCCCAAGGAGAGGATGGTGGTGCGGCACTGTCTGTGGTGGTGGCTTGAAAATGGCGGGAGCTGCACCTCCAGACCCTTCTGGCTATCACCAATAGCCAGTTAGGAATTTGCCATCTACTAAATTATCTGAACACCTCTCAATAAATACCTTACATTTGAATGGTATTTTACAACTTAGAGAACACTTTCATGCATATTATCTTATTTGACCTTCTCCACAAGTCTGTAAAGTAGGAAACTGAGGCTCAGCGACTTTAAGTGATTTGGTTAACAAGTGGGGATGGAGACACAAGCCTGCTAAATAAGTCAGACACACATACAATGTAAGACTTTTTTTTCCTGATTTTTAAAACAAATATAATTTATAATAAAAATTTAGAAAATGAAGTTAAAAAAAAAAAAGTCTCCCTATTCCCACAATCTGAGACACATCCAAATTATGTCGTGGTTATACCAGCAATCTCTTTCCTATGCCCACCCATAATTTTAATTAATATTTAAGACTCAAGAATTCTGAAGTGTCAAAGGCTCCCCTACCCTCCGTTACTGCACCGCCCCCAGTTCCTACATTCTGAGGATTCTGAATGAGCCAGTCTTGGCTCTTTATCTTCCTCTTGCTTCAGAGACATCTGCCTGCCTCCCACCTCCTGCAGACGGTGGGCCATGCTGCAGCAGTACTGAATGCGGGGCCACCTCTGCCCTCGTCCGCCCCGAGCTCCCCACACTCACGTCAGCTTGCTCTTGGCCTCCGTCTCCTTGGGGAAAGGGTACTTCCACTTGGTGATGCGCCCCACCTCCCCAGACATGAAGGTCAGGTAGCGCAGGGTCTCCACAGCGACGTTGATGTGCATCACCTTCCTCAGACCCTCCCGCTGCCACACATAAAAGGCCACCACAGGGGAGGCGTAGTTTTGGATCCATAGGACGTCCCCAGATTCACTGTCCACAGTCACCACCAGCCCATCGCCATTGGACACAAAGTGGGACATCTCTGTACACATCAGACAAACAAAGAAACATCCTCTTTGCACCTCGTCCATCCGCAAACCACATCCTCTACCGTCTTGGCAAGTTGCAGTCACTCAGAGGCAACAAGACTTCTGATGTATTCTCAGATTTCCCCCGAACAATTGCTCTGGTTTCCAATGAACTTGCTCAGGCTCTGTGTCTATAAGACACTGTGAGCTGCCTGGCTAACAAGCATCAGACAGGCTTGCTTTCCCAAAGGCAATTTACTCAGTTTGTTCTTTACCCTACTGCTCAGGAAGTAAGAGAAAATACTGAAGGGAAAGGAGCCAGTGAAGATGTCTACTAATCTGGTAGTTTGTAGCAATCACTTAAAACCTGTCCATCATGCTGAAAGCCAGACCTGACCACTGCTGCTGCCCACATCTGGCTCTGAAAGGTGCACTCAAACACGGACATGTGAAAAAGACATACGAAAAGGGCTAGGCCAGACACAGGCAAAGATTTCTGTCAGACTTTCAGAAGTGTTCAGATGGCAATATTGATTTTAGTTTTCATTTGTGCTTAGGGAAGGTTAACTAGAGAAATAACTAGGGGATGAGCCACACTTAGGGAGTGGCCTTCTTGAAGGGTTGTTGATGTTACACGCTGATTTTTAATTCTACTTTCCATGGACTTGCAGTCAATTCCTTCTTTGATACAGAGGGGCTCAAGAGGTGAGTCACAAGGCTCCCTTTGGCTAAGCGCTCCATCATTTTCCTTTGGTCACCCTCCACTTCTCACCCAGGTCCCTCCACAAGGACTGGAAGTATTTACTCCAAGCCCACTGCAAGTCCAGGATGTGGGGGAGAAGCGTGTATTCAAAGAAAACCCTGCCTTCTGGAGCGATCACCTCCTCCTAGGTCCTGACCTTCAGAGGCAAGAGGGACGTACTTACTGTAGTCCAGGTCGTCCCCGGGCAGCGAGGCCGCGTAGTCGAAGTAGGTGGCATTCCACCGGAGCTCCCGGGTCTTGGTGTCATACATGGTGATGGTGTACTCTGGGGGACACACACCATTACCACAGATGGGCCACAGCACCTACCGAGCTGTTGGCCTCATCTAAATGGTAACAAACAGACCCTCCCTAAATGGCGGGTTAAGACGACCAGGCCATCCCTGTGATGAGGGAAAAGGCCTTCTCCTACTGACATCCCAGACGCATGCGTGAGCCTAGCTGACAGCAGACGGAGCACAGATGAGACACCCCTGTAGTGCCTTCCTGAATTCCTAACTCACAGAATTGTGAGTAATATAATGGTGGTGTTTTTTTTTTAAATACACTTTATTTATTTTTTTTTTTTAAAGATTT